>JAAAKE020145625.1:0-13104 GCA_010014785.2 Anisolabis maritima | reverse complement strand
TTTTTTTTTTGAAATTATTCCCTACATCTCTTTTTTTGGAGGATAGAGTATTTATCATACCTGATAAGTGATTGAATTTTACGTGATATAGCTGAAACAAGAAAAACTTAGGTTAGCTGCATTTAGACCATTAGCCAGGAAGAAATACCCCCAGTGAGATCGTTATTTCTTTAATCAGGATCAGACAATTCCAGATTCTACCAATTACAAAGAAAGATGTTCAATGGGAGAAAGTTTGAAGGAGCCACTACGTTTCTTCCTTGAAGTTTCTTCATGTTTTGGCCTGAATATAAATTTTTAAATTTTTTTCCTTTTAGGAAAATATGAATTTATTTACGTTTTTTTTTTTTGATTACTAAAATAATGTATATCTAATTTTTTTTTTAGTCTCGGTATCTGAGGCCATTTAGACTCCGGCCATATAATATATATTTAAATCATTTGATATCCAATATAATTTAAATAAATTTTTGTTCCATTAGACGGGAAGCGAACCTCTGACTCATGATAGGCGAGACCTCTACCTCTGCATCAAGGGACAGGGGTTGGTTAAGCTAAAATTATATTGCTTTGCCAATAATGATCCGCATAAAAATCAAAATTTTTTATTTGTTTATATATTATATATATATATATATTAAATTTTTCTTCTCTCTCTGTGTACCTATTTTATAAAATTTTATCCAGAGGTTTAGCCTGTGCAATGATGATTTAGTCAATCAAAGGTCGAATTTATTAATTCATATATATATATTCCCACCCCCCTTTTAAATAACCCTTAGACAATCCTCTTTAATAAATATTTTATAATTTATTTATTTTATTTAATATTTATTAAATTATACAAATAAGTATTTTATTTACTCAAAACATTTGATCATCATGGTATATATATATATAAAAATATTGATATTAATAGTAATAGTAAAGTAATAGTCGAATTTTTGATAAATATTTTTATATTTATTAAAATAAAAAAATCTTAGGAAATTGATTGATTTGTCAAGTAAATAAAACGAATGACATATCACGCATTTAAAATCACTAAAACAAAAACTAGACATTTTTTTTTATAATTTAGTAGATGTTGAGAGTGTGTGTGTTTATCAACGAACGAGTGTCTCACACTCTTTTTCTCTCTCTCTCTCTCTTCCATTATCGTTACTCTCTTTTTTTGCAACTGTTTGATCGATTTGTGGGTGGTGATGATCTGGTGGCAAAAAGAAAAGAGCTCGCAGCAGAAGAAGAGAAGGAGGAAGCAGCCATTAGCGTTTTAGCCATTTTGTGGCGTTCGTTCCTTGTTCCTCTGTTCTGTTTGCTGCCCCTCGGGGCTCTAATCACTCGCCAGTGATACCAACCGACCGATGCTAACGACCAAAAAACCCTGGCAGCCTCTTTGTTCGTTGCTGATGACCGGGTGAGAGAGAGAAGAGAGCCTGGAAAAGCCTGGAATGCCGCCGTTGCTTTCCATTTATCTAACCTCTCCCGGGTCACGGATCGGCGACTTCAGTCTGATCTGAAATTTCAGACGCGATCTGTTTTGTTTGTCCATCTAAATATTGGATTATAAAAAGCCCATAGAGAAAACTGAAAACAGTCGTTGGTTATTCAACCAATTTGAACAAAAAGATCTTTTATTCTATAAAGCGCTCAATAGCATTGTTATTAAATTATTTTTTTATTTTCTAAATTTAAACATCAAAGACTTTATATGAATAGTATTACTGTTGATTTCCTCTTTATAATTGATATTTTTTTAAAAATGCCGGCATCGTTTCACATATTAGTAGATTTATTAAAAATCATTGTTTTTATATGATGTATTTGTGGATGGACTATCACCCTCAAGAGTAATTAGACCACCTGTATCTTTTGTTTCGTCTTAGTGGATAAATAGAAGACATACATGAAATCCGATAATAATAAATGTAATAATGATAGGAAAACATTATGAAATTTGATGATTTTGAATTTCATCTAGCTCTCTTAATTATTCATTAAGACGAAACAAAAGGTTGCCAAATTTCTTTTAGGGTGATTAGCATATTCCTATGACAAAGGACAAAAAAAAAATAAAACATCACATCAAATATTATTTTTCTGAGAAGTGAACGAAAAAATTTAAAAAATACCGACCTCACTAATCAAAAAATATTAAAATATGTATGAAATATAAACCTAATATTGTACTTTACAAAATGTTTCCCAAATTGAACAAATGACGTTATGGGAACCCATTCAGAAACTTTGTGTGTAGCTATTCTCCTTATTCAGAAATCCAACATTCATAAAAAGAAATTGTAGAGAAATTTGCATAAAAAAAATATGAATCTGACTCTCCCTATTTTCTTCTGATCTTGTAATATTTTCATTTCTCTGAAGAGGATTTAGATCTTTAGCCGAAAAGTCATAATTTTTTGGTTATTAAAATAAAATAAAATCCAGATTAGCTCCTATTAATTATAATTAATTTCTTTTATAGTCAGCACTAAAATTGAGAACTTTCTATCTGCGCCAATGATTATTACTTATATTTTTAGTTCAAAAAATTTACTTTTTTTAAAAAAAAACTACTTAATGTTCAAGTAAATGAGAAAAGGAAAAAAAAAGAAAAAAATAATTTAATAATTTGTATTGAATTTATATTTGATATTTTATATTGGATATATTAATTATTTTAAATCGAATAATAGAAAACATTGTAATTACCATAAATATATACGGCTTTGTATACGGTAAAATTAAATAAAAATAATTAATTTTTACGCCTTTCTGAAGGTTTAGAAGCAGAAAAAAATATTCGAACTAACAAAAAAAAATTGTATTATTTCTAAACCCTGTGACTAAATAAGCCCAGGCGGAGAATAAATAAAAAACATTTCGTGTTTGCATCTTAAAAATTTCCAAAATATTTATCTATTCCGAATAAATTCCTGAGAGATGAAATATTTAAATAGAGGTGTTAATGCTACTAAAAATTGATAATCTTCGCCCCCCCCCCCCTCCCCTCCGGGAATTGGGGTAAGAGTTATTAAAGATGAAAATACGATTCAAAAAAAAAAAAAAAATTATATTCAAAAATTTTGAAATGTCATATATTTTTATGTTTGTATGAGAAACTGAAAAAGTATACTTTTATTATTCATTATATTAAATATATCTTGGTTAAACAAGAAAAAAATTTCAACCAATTAATTTTAATACATTTTAATAAATAACTTTTATGAATGTGTGTTTATATGTGTTTGTTTGTGTGTGGAAGTGGAGTTAGGGGACTACGAAGGCAGGAGGTTTCGACGGATGGGCGGAACAAGATGCATTGAGAAACATTGCGGGTAGCGGGGCACCCGTCAAGAGATCCGCCAGCCAAAAAACTAAAAGGAAATGAGTAGGAAATGAAAGAGAATATAGAATCGAGAGAGAGAGAGAGAGAGAGAGAGAGGTCGAATGAATTGGCAAGGGAGAGAGAGAGAGAGAGAGAGAGAGAGAGAACCGTTGATAAATGACAGGATAGAGACAACCGATAAAGATGGATGCGCCAAACGAGGTGGAAATTCGCTCTCTCTCACTCTCTCCTCCACGCTTGCGCCGCCCCCGAAATTTTGACGCGCGAATTATTTATGCCTGGAAATCAATATGATATCATAAGCCTGCGGGGGAGGCTGCCAGGAGTTACTAAATATTCACTGGAGCAGAACTGGAGCCAGACTAAGCAGGAGCAGTAACAGTAACAGTACCAACTTGTGCATGTCAATTGGTTTCGATTTATACATTTTCCCGATTTTCTGACAACACGTTTGATCTGGACTGGAAATAAACCAAACAGAACAGAGAGAGATGAGATTTGAAGAAAATATTAAAATTCATTTTCACCCTCGTGTCCCTATTGATTCGTTGAATAATGGAGAAAGACGGTAAAAGACGAGGGGGAATTTGTCGGTCGACGCCATTTCTTTACTATTATTATTTATTATTCCTTGAATCTTTAATTATTAATGATAAATAAACAAACCGTCGCATCTTCTAACCTAATTCTGATTTATTATGCATAATCTATCAAATTACAAACAGGTACCAACATTTTAGGCGTATTTGTTTTGTATTTGTTTCATATTTTGTGTAGAAAAAAATTAGAGTAAAAAATTGAGGTAGATTTAATAATAAATTATTTTTTTTTAATTTATTAAGGTTGACGTCTAAGTCATTGTTTATTAAATACATTTTCATATTTGTAAAGCGAAATTAATTATAAAAGGATATCATAAATAATTACAAAAATTGTACTCCAGCTATCCGCGCGTCCACCATCCCATGCACGAAATGTCTCTCACCTAACAGAGCTAGAAGCATAGTTGGGGGAGCCATACTAATTAAACGACTTCATAACTTCTAAAGCCTACACCCAAACCACGTGAAAAATATTACACAATTAAAAAGTATAGAAAATATATAATTAAAAATTTTGTAACATATTCCACAATTAAATGATTTCGAAGAATCCAATTTCATACGAAACTGCTAAAATTTCTGAAAAAAGTAATAATGAAAACGAAAATATATCTTCCAAGATCTCCATTTGAACAAGTTCTTAGAAAAAGTAAAAGTATCTTAAAATGAAATATTGGATAAGCTATTGCTTAATAAAATTACAAAGTACTTTCATTTTTTAAGTATGTTTTATGCGCGGGCTTTCTTATTTGGATATCCTCCACCTAGGAGTTTCGTGTTAACATATCAAAACTTAATTAATTAATTATAATTTTTATTTTTAAAAGTGCGAAACAACTGTAAAGGTATGGCTATATTGTCGAGCATTAATAAATTAAAAATAAGAAATTTATAGTAAAGTTCTAGAAGTTCTATTAATGGATTAACAAAATCTATTTTTTTTTTAAGTCTTTTTCGGCATCTGAGGCCATTTAAACTCCTCCCTTATTTATAAATAAATTTTTATCACTCAGGACTGGAAACGAACCACTGATCTTTGGAACGTGAAGCGAGACCTCTACCTCTGTATCAAAGTACAAGGCAAGATCTAATTTCTGTTTATTAAAATAAACGAAAGTATATTTTTTTTTGTATTTCTTTATAGAAGGCCTGTCCTGCAGAAGTCTATCTCTTTCTTCATGTTTTAAGGCTCAGTGGTCCGCTTCCCGTTTTGATAATAAAATTTATTGACTACTAAAACAAAGGGGCTGATAATCAATCTTATTGTCTTAAATATTCAATTTATATTTAATATCTATACGGCTTTTGCTGACGAAAGACAAAGAAAAAATATATATTTTACAAAGTTATTATCCGATCATATTTATTTATAATAACTGGTATTTTTATTTCTCAGAGCGGGAATCGAACCAGTGATCTTAGAAGATCTGTTGATTTTATTTCTTTGATGAAAATAAATTTAAAGATTGATTGTTGACCATAGTTGTGCGAAATGTTAATATGGCGGCTTCGAAATGGTGAGACGTGGAACAATCTCTAGGAAATTAAAAAATTAAATAAGATTTGTATTGGCTGAAACCCTCATCTCTCTAGAGATTCTATCACTCAGCCGCATCTCATCATCTTCATTTAAATATGTAGGCAAAAGAAAATTTAATAATTGTTTGGATTAAAAATTTATTTAGATAGTGTATTAAAGAAATCGTTTGTTATTACATTATAATCCATATGATTTTTTATTTTTTTTTTTGTGAAATAAACGGAAAAACTAGATTAGATTAGAAACCGAATGAATGAGTCAGCTACAAAGGGGAGAGAGATGATCGGCAGCATGAATCAGCTTCAAGCGAGGAAATCAGATCACCTAATTGGAGTGTGCATAAGCGATCAGGGCGAGGGCCGATGCGGCTCCTTCTGCGTGACAGCAGCCCCCGCTGTAGCCTCCTCTGCAGTGCCCCTCCTCACATCACAGACAGCTCCTGGCCCCGGCCCACTCACTCCACCCTATTTATTTTCTCTGACATGCTCTTCAGGGTTCTGGCCACATAAATCTTTTTTCTCTCCAACCCACCCCCATGACATGGCGGCGGCATCCAACCCCCTGCTATCTCCTTGCGTCATTTTCGGCTCTGGGAATCTCAGACCCACACGTTCCATCAAACAATAACAACACCTAATATCCATTTCAAATTCAAATGTTTGTTTAATTGAACAACAACAACAATAATAACAACAACATCCAAGAAACTTAAAAGTCTCTCTCCTCTCTAACGAGATCGCAAAATTAATGACCTGTAAACTATCATCATATCTAATATTTTATTTAGACCATTTGCCTTTTGAGGATTTTTATGATTTCCTGGGAATACTCTTTTTTTTTGTATTTATACATCTCGCGGCTGTTTATCATTTTTCTATTTCTACTCGTTAATAATGTGTCTTGTCCCCTAAAAAGGGTCGGGTCACACACACACACAAGCCCTTGTTGCTTCTCTCTCTAGCCGCCATTGGTCAAACTCCCATCCCCTCGAAAACCCGCTACAACATCTCAATGTTTCACTTTAATTAATTATTTCTGAGCTTTAGTTTTCTAACAGAAGCGCAGCAGCCCTGCCCAACCATTGATAAAGTCATTAATTTAAACCGGTGTGTAGAATTGTTTGCGATTAATCAAGAATTAACTAAATGGCGGTCTTATGTGGAATCATATTTTTAGTTTAAAATATAAAAGGCCATCGAAAGGTCTAAATCAATAACAATTTTGAAACATTTGTGTTGGGACAAACAATTCTTTTACCCGGGTAATTTTGAGTTTCTATTTTGGAAGTGCCTAAACTAAAAATAAAAAAAATTTCAGAATTATTCAAAGCAAACGAATAATTTTTTAGTTAGTAATATGCGGGTGGATAAAGTCTTTTTCGGCATCTGAGGCCATTTAGACTCCAACCTTATTTATTTATACCAATTGGTAGCCAATATAATATAAATAAATTTTTGCCGATCAGGACGAGAAGCGAACCATTGATCTTTGGATAAAATTTAAACATATATATATATATATAGTTGAGCCGTTGTCTGAATTCTATTATATAATTAAATTTTACTGACCTTTACCATATTTGACATTAGGAAATCATATTTTTTTTTAGGTCATTTATATTTATAAAACCTTTCTCGATACAAACTTTTTACACGCTTTAATTAAATTACCTACTCTAAATACATTTCAAGGTCTTTCTAAGAATCTTTGCTTATTTTTCACACCTGTACAAAAGAGGATTGTCTTGTTATTCAAATTGTATGGCAACAAATAAAGCAGAAATTACAAGGTCAGAAACCAAATAAACCCGTAAGTGCCGTGCCAAAAGAATGGGCCTTAAAATGATTTTTTTTTGATATTTGGCTTCTCTACCCCAGGTCAGGTTTATTTATTTGCATCTATTTTGGAATTTTCATGGGAACCCTTTATTTTCTTTAATTTATTTGTGGCTATTGGCCGGAGGCCATTCTGCCAGTTTTACAAATACACAAAAAATATATACATATCAAAAATATTAGACAGATAATAGTATACAAAAAACACTAAACAATATATGAAAAAATCATAATAAGAAAATGTTTCAAGATCCTGTGATTTCTGTTGTCCCTGTTATATGGAAATTTTTGAGTTATTAATTTAATTTATTTTATTTTCTCTAATAAAAAAGAATATAAGAATATTTTAGTTTAAAATGTAACTATTCAATAACTATTCATTTATTCTTATGTAATTTATGGGTTAGAAAATTAAATCAATTATTTTAATATCATTTCTAAAAAAAACCTTTATTAAAAATTTAAAAAAGTTACAAATTAAAAAAAAAAAAAAAAGAATTTATTTATTTATTGAGGGTTGACTTTAAGAAATTAGTTGAAATTATAAGTCAGTCAGAGCTGGCAAACTGGAAAGTGGTATTCATCAAATTATATTTAGTACTGCCTTTGTGCAAAAAATAAAAAAAACGGAGAGTTCAAGGTCACAAATAAACCTTAATTTAGGTAACCATTGCAGTCTTACTATTATTATATTTAATTAATCAAAATGCTCCATTAAGGTAATAATTCGTCCAAAATATCAATATCTCAAATAAGTTTTGTATAATGTAAATATCAATATAAATTATTTATATTTTAGTTTAGGAGTTATTTTTGCAACGTATGCAATTGCGATGATTTTTTTCGCTTCATCGATGATTCCTAGGTCTATTAGCGGCACTCTCTCTCTCCTAGGACCAGCCTAATATAAAATACTTATTAAAGTTTTGATTGATATTCCTTTTACATTTATTTCAACATATTTTTTCCTTTTAATAATATTTATTTTAATATGAAATAAGATGAATTCAAAGGGCAGGTCACCTTTCGTAAATAATTCCCTTCCTATCACATTCGTATCAGATAAAATATTTTCATTTATCCATAATTATAGGTTATTATATTAAAAGCTTCTAGAGTTGCTTCGATCTCTCATAATCTAAAATAATCTATTGATCCTTTATTAAAGGAAATATCCTTATTATTAATTATATTCAATATATCATCTCTTAAAAGCAAACCTATAATATTATATCATTTACAAAACATTAAAATTACCTTTAAAAATTAAAAAAAAATTATAATAATATACTCTTATCTTTTTATTAAATTTTATTATCACAATTAATGTATATTAATATTCACCTATAAAAAAATTGTATAAAATTTAAATTTAAAATTTGCATTTGTTATAAATGGATTCAATAAACATTACAATTTAAAAATAATAACAAGTACATTTCGGAAATATATTTCCCTTTTTTCTTAGTTAACTAACTAAGCCAAGCCAACTTCTGAAAGTTTGTACTCGTATTTGGCCCTGTCCTTTGGTGCTGAGGTCTTGCCTCACGTACCAAAGTTCAGAGGTTCGCTTCCCGTCCCAAGCGACAAAAATTTATTTATATTATATTGGATAGCAAATGATTGAAATAAATATGAACAGAGTCTAAATGAACTCAGATGGCGAAGACTTAAAAATAAAAGTACCCGAATTTGGTGACAACCTTCTCTTCCACATATCGAAAAGTCTGGAAAGGGAGAGAATATAGCTTAGTTTCTCAACCTATGGTTCGCGACCCAATATTGCAAAATGATTGCTCCGAAGGTTGCGAAACGCTGCTGTATAGTATATAAACAAATTTCATTGTATTGTACTACGGAATTGAATGCCTACTTTAATCCAAAAGCCTTTTAGTTTTTTACGCTTTGGTGTATGAATTAAATAAATGAGAAATTTTTTTTTCTCGAAAAAAATTTTATATCATTATTCTGATTCTTTTCGCAAATTAAAATTCCACTGTCCGGATATGACCAAAAAAGCCTTAGCATTCATTACTTTCTTAATTTATTAGATTAAATTAAGCTCTTTACTTTTAAAATATCATTATAGTATATTTTTTTTAAATTTTATTTCAAAAGTCTATATATTATTTGATGATGCAGAGCATAGATACGGAAATAACATCGATTAGGATAATAACCGACCATAACAAGCCTATATTTATAATACTCATACCAAAATGATATGTGTTTAAAAAAAAATCCACATAATACCACGCGACTTTTTTTTTTTTATCATACTATAGTTAAGCTTCATTAGCTTCGGGTGGATCAATACCTTTCAATCAATCTATTGATTTATTATTGCTAATAAATTTCATTATTATGACAAGTCAAAAAAATCCACCTGTGCTATTTATTTTTAATCATATAACTTTATATATTAATATTACATTTCAAATCGATTATGTATGTAAAAAAAAAAAAAAATAGAGGGATATTTTTCATTTCCATATATTTACAAATATGAAAATAATTGTCATTTGACATCAAGGCAACAACAACAACAGTGTAGGAGGAAAAATACATTAATCGCGGACAAAAAATGAGACTCGCAAGCCAAATGTTTTTCGGCAGATAATGTGAATCTAATGTCCGCAAGATTGAAACGTCAATAGCGAGTTTCTTATATAAAACCTGCATCACACGAGAGAGAGAGAGAGAGAGAGAAAAAAAAGAAAAGAAAGGCCATTGGATTGGAATAATCATGTGGCCGAAAGAGAGAGAGAGACGAAAAAAAATAGAGAAATCTCTACATCCTAATCCCAACTCCAACAGAAGTTGAATACTTGTATCATATAAATTAACGTTACGACAATAAATCATCTCTCTCTCTCTCTTTCAAATTCTTAGGTATATACTTGACGTAGCCAAGTTTTGGTTTTCAATTCCCCATCAAGTTGTTTCATCTTATAAATCACCTGCCAAGAGGAGGAGAGGAGGAATCTTATTTTTTTTTTTGAACCCTGTGCCAAACATATGCGCTATTTTTATTATTAAAAAATAAATTATTATTAAAAAATTGGTAGCATATCATTTAAATTAAATGCTTCTGATGTAAATTCATAAATCAATTTTTCTCTTTTTATTATTAATTTATGGAAAATGAAACGGTATAAAAATTAGAATTTAGATCCAATACTAGTTCTCACCAATTTTTTAAAAGTTAAAAATGATTTATTTTTAATTTTTTTTTTTTTATTTAAACAGGTATTAAGAAAAAAGTAGTTTGCCTTAAGTCCGAAATATTGATAAAAATAAGTTTTTTTTTTTATAAAATTTAATTCGTTTTATTTAATTTATATCTTATTAGTATTTTTAAAAAAATTTTCACAAGAGGAATTAATATTTTTTAGAGATTCATATATTTTGGGGATCTCTGATATATATATATATATAAATAGGAGTAAGCATCGGCGTTCCAATTTATTACATTAGATGGGGTGAATAAATTAGGTCGTTTTTGTTTCCTGGGAGATAGGCAACGCAAATGACCAACTCACTATTTTTTTGATTAATCACTCCAGAGCTCCATACCACGCAAGAATTTTAAATCTCTCTAGAAATTGTGTTCTGATCTAGATCATCCCTGGAGTAATTAATCGAAAAAGTCATTAGTGAGGTGGCCTTTTAGGTTGCCTATCTTCCAGGAAGTAAAAACCAACGAATTTATTCACCCATGGTATTTATAGAAAATTTTTGAAAATCGATCAGCTGATGGCCGAATAAAAATTTAGAAAAAAAAATCAACGAACCCATAAATAATCATATTATTCGGTGCATTTATCAATCAGATAAAATTTTATTTAGAAATATCTATATTTGATAACTTTTCTGTATACCTTATTCTGTTATTTGTTATGAAATTTGTTTTTATTTCTATATGGGTAAATAGTGTCCCCAAATCGTGGTCTGATAATTGTTTATATGATATATATCAGAAATCCTCAAAATAAAAATCTTACCTTAATTCTTTTGAAAATTTTTTAACAAAAAATTTTATAATCAAAGTGTTTTTATTATTAACTTTAATTAAATAATATTATTATTTATTTTTTATTTCATTAGTATTAAACAAAATTCTCCAATATTTAAATGTAATTTTTTTTTATTCAGATTTGATATATATATATTTGTGTGAGTTTTTGTTAAATGTAATTTTGTAAAATATATATCAAATTTAGATCTGAATAAAAAAAAATTTTATATTTAAATATTGGAACATTTTTGGTTAATTGTAAAAAATAAAACAAAAAATATTTAAATTTTCCAACCAAAGGACAGTAATAATAAGACACTATAGAAAATTTTTGTTAAATAATTAAAATAAGATTTTTCAGAGTTTTGGGGATTTCTGATATATATCATATAAACAATTATACTCACACCACGACTTGGAAAGGAAATATGAGGGGGTGGTGGGGGGGGGTGGAATTCAAGGGGAGAAACATTTTTAAAAATAAAAAGTTCATTTAGAATAGAAATATGCCTTCCGGAACAATAATTATTTTTTCATAAATTTATGAAATTTTTTAAAAGGTTTCAGTTCAAGGGTAAAAGCATCCCTTCTCCAGAATAAGAGCCATGGATTTAACTCCTTCATTTATTCATATTTATTAATTGTAAAATATCTTAAAAAAAATTGAGGACACACAAATAGACAACTCAAAATTTTATTTCCATATTTAATAGAAAGGTTAAAAATTCTTTTCTCTCTCTAGAATTTATTTCCAAGTCTTGTAGTTCCGCATCTTACTTAGACACTCTATCCCACTTGGCAGGATGCCCGCCTGCCCGTTTCGATAAGATGAGAGTTTGCATGTTTCGGAGAAGATTTAGAGCTACAAGACTGATTAAAAGAAAGGAGAGAGAAAAGAATTTCAGCAAAAGATCTTTCACTTTAAAAGGCTATCTTATTTTTCAAATAATTATTTATCCGATTAAGGTCATTTGTCCAGTTTCCTTGTATAAATCAAAAATTCTTTTGATTCAAGGAATTTCCTTTTGACGAACCTCGCCTAGCTAAGCTAAAATTGATCAAAAGGTTTTATTTTTTTTTTTAACTCTTGCATCCGATTTTATGATGTATACAAAATCTTGAAAATAAATCTCAGTCCAGATGCCAAATCCGCTATTTTAACTCAGTGTACAATTCAGTATAAAATTATCAATTTTCAAAACTCGTTAAAATAGTATTTGTACTCGAGTGTTAAACTACGGATACGCCACAAGTGAATATATATAAATTTCGTTCAAAAGATTTTTAATCAAACCTTATGCCTAAAAAAAAGTTTGGGAATCTGGGAACTATTCCAAGGGTTTCTTTTCCAGATGAAGGATGGGAATGAAAAACTGACTGACGACCAATGCCAAAAGCCGTTAAAAAGTCCCTGCAGCAGCACAAGTCATTAAAAAATTAGAGAAAAACAATTTAATCTAAACGTCAGATTATAAATTATTAAAAGATGGAAAATTAAAAAAAAATCAATTCTTTTAAATTTTTAATAGAATTTACTCTTATTCTTTCTTTGTCTTACCGCTTGCTTCGGGATCGGCATTCAAAATGGAGTGGAGGAACAACCCCCGATGATATGAGAAAGAGAAAGACTCACAGAAGAGAAAAGGAAAAATGCCAGTCTTTTTTTTTGTCTTTTTCGGCATCGGATGCCATTTAGACTCCGTCCTTATTTATTTATATTAATTGGTAGCCAATATAATATAAATAAAATTTTGTCGCTCAGG
>JAAAKE020145614.1:0-13105 GCA_010014785.2 Anisolabis maritima | reverse complement strand
GATAAATGTTGAAAGCGTCCTGCAACGACGGATAATATAGTAGATTAAGTGGAAAGAACTATCTGGAATATATATAGTATATAGAAATAAAATATACAAAAAGGAGGAATTGCAATATACAGTAGATAATAACTTTAGGGGTCTCAGAAGAAGATGGCTGTCATATTTAGTTTGTGGATCGTTTCCCTGCTCTTCTGATAAATTCAGATTCCACTTGATGAGTTCATACGGTCAAATGAATTGAAATGAAAGAAAGCAGAAAAAGAAAATGAAAAATTTTTTAAATAATCAAAAGAATAGTATTACAATCTTCGTAAAATTAAAAGAAATTTAGAGTGAAAAAATAAAGAAGTAAAGCTTTTTAGTCTCTTTCAGTGCTAATTCATCCGAGAAATCTAATATATTATGTTACAAATATTACAAATTAAAAATAGAGTCATTAATTAGGCTAAATTCGTCTCCGACCTCTGTTCCTTGTAAATCTTTTTTCAATTTAAGCTGCTTAATTTAATATGATTCTATTATCATTAATAAACCAAATGTATACATTTAAATGAGTAAGATTTCTTTTTAACTAATTACTTGATACATAACTGAAATATCAGTACATATTTTAATTTTTTGTTTTATGTAAGCATATACAACTAGATACGAGATTTATATACAAACTACTTTAATGACAAAGCATAAGTAAGTAGAGATGCTCTCAAAAGCTTTCACAAGTTTTTACATTTCATTTTATCTTAAACTGATATATGCATGCAGACTTGACGCGTTATTCGAAATCGCATCCTGCAAAATTGTTTTATTGATTAAGAATTTATCCTAATTTACCTCAATAGAAGAATCTCATAAATATTATTTTAACAAAAATTATTAACTAAATCATGTTTTATTTTTATAAGAAAAAACTCAAAATTTTATCCAAAAACGGATCGTCTCCCTGGTGGCTGCTTAGTTTTATTTTGCATAATAGATAATGACAGTTTTAGTTAACAAGGAAAACAAAGAAGGAGAAAAATTTTAAAAATATCGTTTGGGTATAGGTTGCACTGATCATCAGTATAATAGTTGTCACTTATTACTTCATTTATATTATAGAAATAGGGCAGCGATATAAAGGCGTCAAGTAATAAATAATAATTTATTTGTCGCTTGATTACCTTATCTATCATCCTGAAAAATTCGGAAGTCATCATAAAGTAATACAATTTATATATTTATTTTACTCTTTTCTTATGTGATAAAAAAGTGATAACATTTATTTAGCGAATAAGTAATATACAACGATATAGTCATTAAGTTTTTCTTAAGAAAAAATTTAAGAGAATGTTGTTAAACTAAAGCCTAAAAGGAAGTTTATTAGCTATTATCGGTTTGATTATATAATATAGGTGTAGCGTTTATATTTTCAATACAAAATTTTTCTATTTAGTATAATAATAATAAAAGAACTTGCACAATTGAACTATTTCGCAATGGCCGAAATCCAATCAATAGTTTTCAGGTCAAAGTTGAATTGACTCCCCCCGGAGGGCATAGTGTGTGGGTGTCCGGCCGAATTCCCAGGGTTTTATGGCCTCTTTGCTTTTTATTATATCCCCTCTCTTACTTTCATATTGATATCTAAAATGCTTGAATTTTATCGTTAATATTATATAAAATTCTACACATACAAATATAAAATTATTTTCTTAAAGCATATTTATTTATTTAGATATCAATAATTTTATAAATATGAAATAATATTTTCTCTAGTTATGCATATATATCAGTTGAAGTTTTGATTCTAATTGAGGTGATCTTCAGGCCATTAAAATTGTCAATTTATGTTACACTTCTTTTCTTTTCTCCCGACAAAAGTTCATAAATCGCCTTAGAAGGTATATTTTTCTAAATCTCAGGATGGTTGGACCCCCCTCCCCCAACCTCCTCTTCCAAATGAAGAAAAAACATTTATCGAGTCCAAAAGTTTCCCTGGCTTCTCTAATTCCACTATTGAACAAATATGTAATAATCTTTTATTTTTAGTTATTTGGAAAAGTTAGTTTTTTTTTTCTATTATATATATTTTATATAAAAGAATGTTGATATTTTTTTTCTTCCCTTTCGTTGGCGTATTTTCTTATTAAAGTTAATAAAGGAGAACATTTCAGAGAAGCAAAAAGAATTTAAAAAAAAAAAAAGAAAAAAAAGAAGGCATTTTGTTTTGATTGATCTGCTGAGTTGGCATTTAATTGTGATTGGCTCTTCTTCACATAGAAAAAAAAGATGTCTAATCCCGGTTAATCTCTCTCTCTCTTTCTTTTCAATTCAGGATCGTTTTCATTTTCGTTTAATTTATAAATAAAACACGTCTGGCTAATATTCGTACTATATATGAATGATCTTGGAAAAAATTTTCGCAAGGTGCATTTTTGATGATTCTTTTGTCTCTTTTTTTTTTTTTATGAAATGAAGAAAAAGTCCATTAGCTCAGTAAAACCGTAGAGACCTTTGAAATTTAAAGAAGAAGAATAAATGAACAAAAAATATGATTATTTAGATCAAAGTCACGCCTTGGATTACTGAAAGTCTTAATCGAAAAAGAATTACTCTTTTCGAAATTCAAAATTGAATTTGCCTACGACCCATTTCAAAGGTGAATTAATAATTTAGTCTATTATTAATAAATTGCCTGAAGCTCTAAAAGAGACTTTAAAAATTGTTTAATTAAAATGTATTATTATATTAAAAATAATAATTGTAATTTCAATGTAATGGGAACGATTTTCCCGAAATTTTAGAAAATATTAATTAACTCAAAATTTGAATTTTTGATAGTAAGATATTTATCCTAAACTCGTAATATTCAATTAATATCGGTTAATTGAAAAAATTAGGCACTCGCCGGATTCGAATCTACTTTCTCCTGTGGGTGTTTTTTTTTCCTTCCTCCCGGAGGGGCTTGAGAGGTTAAAGATATTAACATTGTCAATATTGTCAAACTTGAAAAGTCAAGGGTTGTCGGTTCAGAATCCAGGCAATGTGAAGAAAATTTATTTAAACTAATTGGATACCAAATGGTATAAATAAATATGGCTGGATAACAAGAATCGTATATAATATTATTGTTATTGTATAAAGTCAATAAGAAAAAACTTAGACTTACGAGTTCAAGATTTTCAGTTGACCTTTTAGCAAAAAAATAGAGTTTGGTTTAATTCATACCTCTACTTAGTTTATAGATTAAAACACCCACGGGAGAACGTGAGTTCGACTTCCGCGAGTGTCTCATTTATTCACTTTAATAGTTTAAGGTAAATAACTTAACAACCCGAAATTAATAATTTTAACTGCACTAAAATTTTCTCAGCCTGACTGAGCCAGTCCTGTGCACTTCCTCTCGGTCACGGGGGAGGGGGAGCCTAGAATTAATTAAAATTAAGAAAGATAGTAAGTTGAAGTGTCTACTGATCAATGTTATATGCATAATAGAAAAGGCTGATGTTAATCCTAAGCTTTTCTTTTACTATTGTACAACTTGTGACTAAACTACCCATAAAGACAAACCCCATCCAAAAATGAGAAAGAAGTACCGAAAACCCCCTCCCCCCCTCCTTCCAATCTTAGAGACCAGATGAAAGTTTGAATGAAGTAGTTTAAATATAGTATCTTTGAAATATCAATCAAGTATTAAACTCATTTGCAAAAAATTCTAGTTTTAATTTCATACTCGTTTAAAAGCACCTTCATTCATTAAATATAATATATTATATATTATTTCTCCTTCTTTCGTCTAACTTTAACCCAATAATGCCAGCTTTTGTAATATTTTTATATAAAGAATTGATACCATAAAAGTTGATCTCCCATACAAGGAAGAGAAGGATACTTTAAAATCTATTAATAGCATTCCTTTATAATTCAAAAGGTGTAATTTTTTTTCTATCTCTCCTCTCTCTCTCTCTCTCCCTCTCTCAGCAAAACTTTAGATAATATCTATTAGATACGTTTGTCCTTAGTGTTAACAAATACTATATCGCATATGCATATAGCATTCACAGACCCCAAATAGAAAGCTTAGAAAAAGAAAAAACACAACCTTGGATCAAACAACGGTTTTAGTATAATATTATTATCATTAATATTATTAAATGTAAATTGAAGCTTTTGTTAAATGATCCCTTTTTAGTGACCTAAATTTGATAGATATGGTAGGCCTGGGAGTTTTTGTTCCAGGACTCTCCTTTTTTGAAAGTACTTCTTTCTTAATTATACCTTTGGATAAAAGATAAAAATCGAAATATTGGAGAAAAGAACTTTCAAGAAGAGAAAAACACATTATTTATAAAGTGGAATTTCAACCTTGATTATATTATATATCCAGCGCCAAAGTGAAGATTTTTATCAGGGAATGGCAAGTTGGTTTTGTCCCCTCTAAGAACAAAGGGATGAAAGATTTTCACATCTCCACTCGGTCCCATTTTTTCTTCGGAAATTTTATTTTGCCTTTTTATGGCGGATACCGAAAAAAGTATGGTAGGTATGTTAATACTCAATTTTCAAGGAAATTTGTAAAGTTAAGCTGTTCATGGTCTTAAAATCTATATAATTATTATATATAGCGAAACGAAATGAATTTTTAGAAAATTAAGTAATTTAAATTTGTATACAAGAACTATTTCTAATTTCAGTTTGAACTGCTCTGGCCTTTTGACTTTAGATATACATATATTTCATTTGAAAAATTAGCATCGATTGTTTTCGATGGTTGGCTGTTCAGCACTATAATTCTCGGAGGCCATCTATCCGAGATTCAACTTGTTTGGCCTCGCTTATTCACATTGATCTCTGTAGCTGTTCCTCTTTTTTCTGGCCAGGCACGTCGGTCCCAAGAACTTAATTTTTATAATCCATAGGATTTATCTTCTATTTTAATTACGTCATCCAATAAAAAAAAAAGAAGAGAAAAAAAACAAAATTTATTTTCTTGTTTCCCTTTTAGTTTATACCAATACATGTATTTTATATAAACATATAATCAAAAATAATTATTATAATTACAAAGTAAGAAATCTTGAAATGTAAAAAACGGACAGAAAAATCTTTATACAGAAACCGATGGTCAAACTTATTATGAAATAAATAAATAAGAAGAGGATTTTCCTCACTAGTAATTGTCATCCTGTTTTTTTTTGAGTGTGAGATCAAGTAGATAATAAACAACTTCAATAATAATAACGATGACCGTTTTCTATCCTTATATATTCAGTGATGATTGAGAAAGAACAAAATGATATATAAAAATTTTGAAACGTCTTATCAATATGAGGAGGGGGGGGGGTCTTTTAAAAAGATTTCCCCGATCGTCCTCTTTCTGTGTATTTGTACGTTTTCCATATACAGTCCAAATGAATGATAAAAATCTTATGTTTTATTTCTACCCTTTGCATTCGGTACAAATAATTTTTGAACGTTTTTATTTATCGTCAATTTTCAATGAAATTGGAGAGTATAAATTTCCTCTCGTAAAAATACTGTATAAATATAAAGACGATAAATACGTCAATATTAACTGGATGTCTTTGTTATGGGTGTCCTGGAATTTAATCTTTCGGAATGTAGGTCCAGGGGATTGGGTTCAAACTCCCACGGGATCTCTCAGGTCACCAGGTCAGAGATTAACTGACCTAGACTAGATGTTGTGCGTAGGCTACGAGGAAAATAAAAACAGTTTCTGACCTTTTTAATTTATTTATTCGAACGAGGAGACGACGCCAAAATAAAATGCGCAAAATGTTTATTTACATCAAAAGACTATGAGTCATCTTCCAGAAAGGAATTTATTCTATTTAGTATATTTATATTTACTTTCGAGCCCTCTTCTTACCCCAAGTAGCTGAAGTATTAGAATCGTGAAACTCATCCTCTTCCCTGCTGATTAATCTTTGACTTCAATCTGACAACTATTTTTGGAGGAACTTTTTTCGAAATTTGGATTGTTCTTGACCTTCCTGAGTCCGCCAAAAATGCCATTTTTCGAATTGTCTGAGTGTATGTCGCTAACAAGATAACTCGAGCACGATTTAATATAGAACAGCCAAATTTTACATACGTGCATTTAAGAAAAATTGTAGATCTCTGTCAACTTTTGGTATATTTCGGGCAACCGGAAGTGGTGCCTTACCTGAAACGTTTTTCTAAAAATCGTGATAAAATATGATTTTAAAGAGAAAAGGCAAATGATGAATATACCCAAATTATCAAAATTAAAATCCAAGGTTAGAATTTGATCCACTTCCGACAATAGGAAAATCGAATGAGATCACTCCCGATTTTTTTTAATACTCGAGGCGATTTCAATCTTCGCAACCATTATATCCTTGTTTATTCTCACTAAACATTCCTCTAATATTGCAACGCATTATAAAAAAAATAGACTAACATCAATAAACTGCCATTCTCTGTAGTCGTAACAAATGGAGATAAATAGGACTTCATCTGAAGCTTACTTAAAGAGGCTATATCCTTTAAGAAGATTTAAGAATGTGGTGGCCTCATCAGCTTATTTTATAATAAATTTAATTTTGAACAAAAAAAACTAATAAGATTAAAAAAATCTTATTTAAATATGAATGAACAGTTAAACAGAAGCTAATTTTCTTATTTATTTCATTTATACGTTCTAAATTTCGACAACCTAGTTTTTTCACAATATTTATATGTTTTTAAGCGACTAAAATAAATTGTATCAAATATATATATTACTGTTTTAATATTCTGAAGGACGCGTTTTAAGTGGCCCATAATGCTGACAACAAAAGGAAAAGCTTTGCCCAATTTCTGTCAAACTGGTATCTAATTTGTAGGTTTTTTTAATGACGTTTGTTCTTTGTTGTTCGCTCCCTATTATGTGCCACCCAGGAAAGGAATTTTTGTTAGATAGGTAAATGGTACCAGAAGTTCATAGTCGATATAAATTGATGGAAAGAGCGAAAGAGAGATAGAGAAGGGGGTCATCATGGAATCAGACCGATTCACTAGAGAAAGTCACAATAATTAAATCTCTCATTACATTTTTTTATATTAGGATCATTTTGTAAATCATAATTTCAGTTTGTTAAATTTTTTTTTAAAGGATAATATATATATAAGAATAGGCAGATAATACAAGGCCTTCATTGAGACGATATAAATTAATGAAAAGAGAGAAAATTTTGATTGTTTTTATATATTTTTAATTTTTTTTTTAAATTTAGATCAAAATATAAAATTCTTCAATTAATTATTTTCCCTAGGCGTATAGAAAGAAATTACAAAAATTTAACATCTAAATTTTCATCAAAAAAATATAATTTTAAGTTGTGTCACTATTTCTGCCGATGAGTGATATATATATTATGTATTTTTATCTTAAAAGAAATAGATAGATAGAAATCTACCGATATTCTTTTTTCCAATTTAAGTAATCAATTTATAGGATACATTAAAAATATTTTATGTTTTCAAAGACAAAATTTGATTTGATTTATATATTTTCAAATAAGAAATTCGAAAAAACAATATAAATATCAGATTTCAGATAAAATTGAATTATCAAGGAAATAATAGAATTTTTGACCTCGATTTATTTATTTATTTATCCATTCGAGATATTATCATTATCATATAAAAGGTTTAGGTGGAATTAATATCCCAGGTGTGGCAGAATGACAGAAATAGGGCTAAAAAGCCTACTGGATTAAAGTAATAATTTGAAACAGTATGTATCAATTGTCCCTGTCTTTGACCTTGGCGAAAGACTTTTATTTACTTACCACGCATTCAAATCTCTAAAAGAATTTTATATCTGGAGAAATGATTGATTCATAAATCCTTACACCTTGGAAGAATAAACACCTCCATATTCGTTATTTTAATTAAAAACAAACTTTTCTAAAATTTTAACAGGCGTGATTATTTAGATTCAAAATAAAAAAAAAAAAAATGAATTTATTTAATATTTATAAATAGGTGATTAGGCCCTGATCCTTAGCTCAGAGCTATTGGTCTTGCTACTTGATTACTTGATCCAAAGATCAGTGGATTGCTTCTCGCCCTAAGGGACAAAATTTTTTTAATATTATATTGGCTACCAATTGGATTTAAAAAATATGGATGGCTTCAGGGGTCGAAAAAAAAACTTAAAAAAACTTGTCTTTTTCGACTAAGGACATTTAGACTCCGTCCTTATTTTATTATATTAATTGTATTTTATAAAAAAACAAAGGAGCTTTTTCAGGGGCATTGGCAAAAGGTTCTTTATTATTAGAAAAAATCAATATTCTATTATCAGGAGGATAGTGAGAACCTTTCCAGTATATTTATTATCATTTTCCCTTCTTAAAATTTGTAACTCGCGAGTCGGTACTTGACTTTAATAAAACCCTCATTTCCAAAATAAAGAAATTTTGACCTCAATTTCTTTCTTCCATTTTATGAACAGATGTTTAACAAATAGCAAAACAATTCTATAATAAATGACTTATCACATAATACACTTACATAAACAGATATAATTAAAAGCTTTTTATCTTTGCTAAGTGTGAATATAAAAAATAATAAAATTTATACACTATAAATTCTATTACAAATAGAGTATTATATCTTTAAATTGCTGGATAATTATTTTTAAAAGATCTTTACAATTTCATTAAAATAAAAGAAAGGATTTCAACTAGTGATAAAAGAATGAAAATTTATGCTTGGTTTTATTTGTGACTGGAAACATGCAAGTTCCAACAAAGTCCTTGGGAAGACAAGTGGAAATGTTTTTTATTTATGTATGGGAGTCAAACATATACACACCGTTCAGTTCTTAGACAATAAAAATGGATTAAAAAAAAAAAAGAATATTTATTAAGATGGGAAATTTTGTTCTCACCTGATTTGAAAATTACCTATATCGTATATTATAAATAACAAATTTCAAAAAGAAGTCTGAAATTTTTATCCTCTCTTATCTGATGATTTGATATTCTCAACCGAAAAGGTTAATCTGATAATTTTTTATTTTTATCATCATTTATATTTAAAAATGAAATTTTTTTTATAAACAATGAGTTTCAAATGTTCTCCCACACACTTTTTAAAAATATCTTTACGTTTTAGGTGAAAAGGATCCAAAAATGCCAAAAATCTTAATTTGCGAATATGTATAAATGTGTTTGGGTATGTGTGTAGCTTTTATTTTGGCTTATATCTCTAGAACCATTCATCGTAAAAGAATGAAGCTTAACAAATTTATAGCCCTAGAAGTTGTAAAGAGCTATTAAAATTTGAAACGAATAGGTCCGCAAGGGGCGATAAAATTCAAAATTTATCGCGCACTATATGCGTTAAGTCAAATCTTTTGAAACTAGATGATAACAATTAAGACGGTTCTCTCCAGCCCTGAACCAATTTTCGTAATAATCCAGAGATTTATTCTAAAAAAAAAACAAAAAAAAAAAAACAATAAATATCAACATGGCATGACTTGTTCGATAGGATTGTAGTGCGGCCATCTCATATTCCCAGAGGATATGGTTAGCAATGGCTAAAAAGGGTGGAAAAGTGTTGCAACTTCTTTGCCTATTTTTCATTATAGATGTATGTATATTTGGTAATTATATAAGGAATATTTAAATATTATGAATATTATGAACAAGCTCTCTTTATTAAATTGAACGGTGGTGAATAGAGCCCTGCACTGAGACGGGTAAGGCGCTAGGAAAAAATTCCCCCTATTTCTCTAGCTAAGTGCCTCTTTTCTTTTCTAAATTACTTTTTTTTCCATGTAACAAAGAAAGCGAGTTGTAAAAAAATGAACTTAAGCTTAGTAAAAATTACGGGCAGTGTGCCCGAAAAAAAAGTATAGTCATGGGCGAATTTCGACCTGTGCTTGACTCTAATGGTGAATGAACAACATTTTTCCACTGCCAGTTATTTCTTTAGAAGGAAATTAGCATAATTCTCATGATTGTGCTGCCCTCACGGGGCTCCTTGACCCTAAAGCACACAGCAATGGATCCTTCATCAAAGCGAAGTTGGAGTCGTGCTGCGTAATTCTCTTTAATGTACGTGTGTGTGTGGAATAGTAAACAAAGTCTTAATTACTTTTAAGAATTAATGACGTAGATATAAAATTTATAAAGAAAAGCAAAAGTTTAACGTCTTTTAGTGACCATTTACCTTGTGTGTCATTTTGTTTCTTTATTAAAAGAAAAATAAGGAAATTTGGCTAAATGATCTGACACATTTTGACTACGCCTCTCTCCACGAAAAAGTTTTGAGTATATGCCTAATGTAGAGCCTATTCATAAAGAGATTTATTTTTCACTCTTCTTAGTTGTACCATTCACATAATCTTTATTGTTAAAAATTTGAAATCAAAATGAATGATTTATTGGATACGTAAGCAGCTTATTTGCAATCTTCTGTTGATAAAGTGGATTAGTTTTCACTTTTGATGTCTGTTACTCTTTCAGCTGCCTTTCTTTCTCTCCGCGACAGATTCTAACAGTTTGATAACTAAAACTTAATCTTTAACTTTATTATTCCTGAGACTAATGTTAAATAATAATAATAGATGCATTTATCTGAAAAAATATTACACAAACACATAGAGAATTAAATTAAATCCAGAAATTTTTTAAACAAAAAATGTATCGAGGCATAAAAAAAATTTTCTCCTCCTTCTTCTAAAACTGATTAAAATTGAAATAAAATAACGAATAAAGATTTTTTTTTTAAGATAATATTTTAGATTTTTTATTCTGTTTTGATTAGGAATATTTCATTGGTTCATAGGTTTATATAGGGGGGAATATTACTTTCATTTAATTTTATTCTTTTTAGTTATGACATGTTATCTCAGAAAATATTTTGGGTGAATTTTTCTGACCAGACTTTCGGCTATAGTTCTTTTAGATTAGAGGTCGGTATTTTTGAATAACCAACGAAATACCTTTAACTTTTGAACTGAAAACCCCTCAATAGAATTAGGATCATTGTTGGAAAGATCCTTAGTTAAAAAGAAGAGATTTCAAAAAGGAAATCAGTGTGGCTTGCATCCGTGCTTAAGCGCCGACCCAGCCCTAAGAGGGTCATATGGCTAGTTTATTTATTATTTTTTTTTAAAGTCTTTTTGGTATTAGAGACCATATAGACTTTTAACATTATACAATATATATTAATTATGATACATATAATCTAGGCATATTGATTTACATCATTAAATTTTTATCGAATAGCCAGGGATTCGAACCCACACCCCTTGGTTTTAAAGGTTATCATCATTGACAATGTCAATATCTTTAATCTCTTGGCAAAGGAAGGGGCGTATTTATTATATTTTATTTAGATTGGCTAAGAATCAAATGAAGAAATCAATCAAAAGATCGATTAACCTTTCCTTCTTAAATTAGACATTTCAGTTGAAAACTTCGATTGTTTCTTATTCATTAAAAATGAAATACGAAATTCGAAACTTAATTTAATTCTTTAAGTTTGAGATCAGTTTATCAATTCATCTTTATTCATTTGGTGCTTATATGTATTGGAATATTGAATGAAATCTCTTCTTAGACCGTATATATATAGTCATGACCTCGATCCTAAAATATACTTCTGGATTTAGAATAATCAATTACTCATTTGCCTCGAGTGTTTATCATCATATGGTGGTCTTCAACCTCACCTACCTCTTGCACTCTCCCATTAATCATACAAATTTTGATGTTTATATTAGAGAAAGGACGGAATGGATACTCTGAAAATTCATTTATATAACCTTCTTGGAATAATGATGAATTTATTTATTTATTGTAATTTATGAACTATCCCGGATATGTAAAGAATAAAAAGAAATGGGATATTGTTAAATAAATAGATATTTTTATCACGTCCATTGTACAGTATCCTTGTTATTTATCTATTTAGTCGTGATAGGAAGCCCACATTTCACAAAATCGAAAAATTGTTATTTATTTAACCATTAATTATTTTTATATGTAGAGGCTATGGCTAGAAGTTGCCTGGGTTTGAGATATGTGTATTTGAAAATAAAATAATTCTAAAAAAATTGTTTTTAGTATTTTTCAAGCCTTCTCGCTTGAAGTATTGAAATAATATATTTTAGCCTATATAAATTTAGAGTCAATTATTAAACCCAAAAGGGGATTGAAACGTTGATAGCATAAATTTTATTTATGATTATCTATATGATTGTATTGAAAAATTTCCTCTACACTAGTACCTCTTACTAGGAGTTTAATTCGTTCCGAAGGCTGGCTCGTTTTAAGAAACAAGATGAACACTTGCACTGAGCACCACCTAGCGGAATATGAATCAAAATCACTCGTAGTAAGAAATTCTCGGCGTAAGAGTTAATTTCGGCCAACTCGTAATATGAAAATCTCGTAAAAAAGTACATTTGTAATAAGTTGTACTAATTTTGTTGTTTTCTAATTATTAATAAAAAATAAATAAATAAACCAAAAAAAAATTCTACATCTTGTAAAAGATTGATTCAATTCATGTAGATTTTTATTTATCTATATTTTAACGGTTTTCTAGCGTAATTAACCGAAAGTATAACTTTTGTAAAATGATGTTATTGCTTAGTGATAACATTTTATCAATAAAAATTCAAAAGTTAATGAATTAAAAAAATCTGATCCAATTTTGATGTTTTTTTTTACAAGTTTTTATTTATAAATTAATTTATTTTCACAGAAGGAAGAAAAAAGGTTAAGGTTAGTGTCTGCATGACGTTTAAGAAATCATTATCATCATCATTAATCTCTCTAAATGTATCATAATGAGTGCCATTAACATCCAATCAAAGAGAGAAATTGTCGATTTGTCACCAATAAAAGATGAATGAATGAATAGAATGAGTAATCTAGAAAGAAAGAAAGTCAAAGGTCTTTCTTTTTTTTGTTTTATCTAGCCTAATAAATAAATAAATATCAGGGAGAGTAGGAGGACTTGACAAATTAGAAGCAAAACGCACTTACCAAAACAAACTCTTAGATGAACATCTAAGGAAAAGAGAAAATAGATTTCTTTTTTATATTATCTAGGTCACATCTTATATTTC
>JAAAKE020145603.1:0-13107 GCA_010014785.2 Anisolabis maritima | reverse complement strand
CCTTAAAAGTTTAAATGATGATCTTTTTTGGCAAAATAAATTCGAAACATCTCTTTCTTTTTATATACAAACATATTTTTCAAGCTGCCTGTCCCTCTGTAATCATCATCTTAAAAAGCATTTTAGCGGCTGTTCCTTAGAGCAGAGGTAAAAGTTCTTAATGCTTCATGGTTTCCCTTCTTGAGCCATAAAATTTATTTAAATTATACATATCAATATTATCAACTGATCTCGACTGATAGGGCTTTGTTTGAAATAGTTGTTAAGCAACGGCCTATGTACCTTATGTAAAGCACTAGTTTAAGGATAAAAATATTTGCGAGATGAGTTTGTGTTTGTTTGGAGATAATTCGCTTCCTCTAGTCTTAATGGATTAGATATATTAAGAATTATCGTAAGTCTTAACATAGCCTCTAATGTCAAAAATCATATTCATTAAAAAAATTTATTATTAATTTATATTTATTGTAATTTCCCAGGGTGTCTTCTGAAAGGAAATCCTCTTTTATTGAAGTATTCTTAAAAATCAAGCCGGTACCGTATTGGCCCTTTATTCAGGCTAGTAAAAAGGGTGGAAGAAGATTCGGATTAGAATTTAGAAAATAAATAAAGCTGCAAATAAATAATAAGATACGTTCACAACAAATTAATTCATTTTTTACAATTAATTAAAAATTATAATTTAACTTATTAAGATACATCTCAAAATTTGAATGAATTATTTAAAGATAAATTCTATTCAATGCAACTGACTCCAATAAAGATAAATAATAAAAGAGCAATTTAAATCCACCCCTTAAACTCGAAGAGCCTGAGGGCTTTGGACAAACTTGGCAGTTCCATTACGCCCTTTGATGGCTTCTTCTCTTTAAGCCCTGGTAGATAAATACCTGAACACCCTGACTTTGTCAAAGCCTTTTCAAGTTGCCAAATATGGCAATCTATTAGATATTGTTCTCTTCACACTTTATTTATTCAAAATATATATTTTTACAAATTTTAACTTTTTACTAAATTTTATTAAAAATCTAAAAAATGTTTAAATAATTGATTCTATTAAACAAATTCTCAAAGAATTTTTTAGGATTAATATATACATATAATAATAGTTGTTATTATTAAGCTTTTAGATATGAGCTACCATGGAATTATGTTACTCCTTTCTTTAAAAAAAATTATAAAAATTAAAATTGAATCCTTACCTAACCCAATGCGTTGGCTCATTTCCCAGCCTAACCCTTATATATTTAATATTTGAAAGAAAACTAAGATTGGCTGAGATCAAGTGAGAAAAACGAAATAGTTAAATTATGCGCTTTTTTTGCTTAGAAAACCAATAAATTTAATACTATCATCAATATAGCTCATGTTATCAATAAACTTATAAAATAAAATAGAAAAATATTGATATTCATTTTGTTTAAATATTATTCACCTGCTAAAAAAAAAAGGTATTAAATAAGCATCCTTGGATGAAAGAAACCACCCCCCCCCCCCCCCCCCCCCCCACCAAAAAAAAACAAAAAAAAAAAAAATAATAAAATTTTTATTATTTCTTTTAATGTCCACACCCACAAGATAGTTTTTTTTTTTGTTTTTTTTGGGGGGGGGGGGGGGGGGGAGAGAGAGAGCAAATAAAATTATCTTCTTGCATGTTCTTTAGAGTTGTTTTTTTTATTTTTGTATTTCTTATTATAAATTCAATTTAAACTTATTATTATTATTTTATTAAACATTTGAATTGATTTTTCGACTTTGAGAGGGGAGTCTTCCTCTGAATACGCCCCTGTCATGTTTCAATAACCTTGGTGGAAGGAAATCAACTCATTTGACTAACTCACTAATGGGAAAAATACTTTCAGTTAAATCATTTTTATCAAGTTGTTTAGTAATTCATATGTTAATTCGAATCCAAAATAATCCCAATCAATCAAACTAAAAACTAAAATTAAAAAGTAAATAATTAAAAATAAACAAATATATCTTAATTGAAAAGTTTTTTTTTTTTTTAAAGTCTTTTAAAATCAGTGGTTCGCTTCCTGTCCTGAGCAACAAAAATTTATTTAAATTATATTCGCTACCAATTAATTTAAATAAATAAGAATGAAGACTATATGGACTCAGATGCTGAAAAAGACTGAAAAATAAATCTGATATCACTCAGTCCATATTTATTTAAATTAGCCAGCTAATATAATATAATTTCATTAATCAATTTTATAGCTCAGGACGGGAAAGGAACCACTGATCTTTGGAAAATTAAAAGAGACTTACCTCTCTCAACTCCAAGGGACAGGAGCAAAATCGAAAAGTTCTTTACCCTTTTCTTAATATTTAGTTAATATTAAATTTCAATTTCCTGTATTAATTATTTTTTTATGCTTATCACAATCATATAAAAATAATTTTCGGATATTAAAGGATATTATATTAAGTATTTTCGAATTAAATATTTACTTTTTCTAGTATTTGAATAAAGAAGAGAAAATAAAAAGAGACGTAGCGGAATAGATTTATTCTCTCTTTAGATCAGCTACTGTTTATATAAACACAGACCTATATATAAGATGGTGACGTGTTTCCATTGATTTTTGGACTTTTTCCCTTTTATTTCAATTACCGGGCTGGCTTCTGATACCTGTTGGGGTGGCCAAGGCCTTTGTTGCAATGTTGGCAACCCTTTCGCCTCCGGGTCCCGTCTTCGTGTTTGAGCCCATCGACCCAACTTTTGCACCGCCTTAGGGTCCCCACCTCCTTACTTCATTTTACTTTCTCTCTACCATCGACATGATTACTATATTAATACTTTGTTATTTAGTAATTTGAAATAAATAAATCTTTTTGAAATATATTATTGAATTTGGAATCAAATTATAACTGAGCATTTTTCCCATTTAAGTAGCATGAATGTTTTTCCTTAGTGAAGAAAATCAATATTTCTTATAAATAGAAGGTCATTTTTTAAATGATAAATTTTTTAAGGTTGAATCCAGCCCTACGCTTTGCTAAGAATCGAACCTCGATCTCTGGCCTACACTTGGTAGCGGCATGCAAAACAAATACCTTCATCCAATTACCTCATTTTGATGGACCATAAAAATCTTTAGAAATCGATTGAATTATTGAAATTACAATTTATTGAGTTGATCATTATGTCAGGAAGTCCTCAAGGTTTTTCTGAGTACCTGCTTTGTTAAATATTTCACTCTACTTAAATAAAAATATATTGGTGATAATTTTTTGTGTTTTCTCCTTCCTTCTCTAAAAAAAAGCCTTTTTCTCTGATCACACTGAAAATTCATAATTCACATCTGTACAATAAACTTAGTTTTCGAATCATAAAATTAACAATTTAAAGACATAATAATCCGCCCGTTCTGGGCCGGTGTGCAATTGTTGCAATTCATCAGTCGGTAAACAAAAATACATATTTAAAGATGAATGGGAAAGGTAAATATATTCTTATTATTTGTTTTTCTTGTATTTAAACTAAATTTCAATTTGATGTAATATCTATAATCAATAAATATAAATTTATCAACAACTTTGAAATTATTAAAGAAAACTTTATAAATATCAACTTTTCCTCCAATTTTTTTAAATTTTCATATAAAGTTTTCTATCTTTAAAAGACTTCTTTGACCTTCTTTTCTTCTCGACTGAAATTGATGGTGAAAGGGAGAACCAAACCCACATTAAGCAAAACTCAGTTAATAGTCCGAAATTTTTTGTTGTTGATGGAGAGAGAGGAGGGGGAGACACAAAAATCCACCGAACCCTGGTAACATCCAGAAAATTTATCCCTTTGATTTATTAAACAAGATTGGAATTATAGAAAATAATATAACGAATAAATTTTTTAGTTTTCAATCAAAATAAAATAAACAAGTTTATTTTTAAAGTTTAATATTATTCAAACTTTTGGAAAATTGATATAAGATCAATGTTAATGTTTGAACAAATAATTAAGCTTTATCTTTCTTTTTTTTTTTTTGAACTTCTCATTCTTTTGAAACGGAAAAAAAATAACGACTCTTGCTACATTAACTCTCATTAGACTTAAATTATTCTCAGCATTTACATTGTAAAGGAACAAACACACTTTTGTCCATTTGTATGTTATTTTGCATTAATTAAAGCGAATTTAACTGCTCGAAAACTGTATACAGGGGGATTGTGAGGTGACCGACTTTCTTAGTGTGTGTGAGAGCACATGTATGCCTGTGTGTGTCAGTGTGTGTCTTTGTCAAAGCGTGAGTCTCGCTAACCTTATTAGGCAGGGTTTGTTACCCTGACAGAGGCGTTATATCTCCTCACCCTTTTACGCCCACATATTCCCTCTCTTGACCAACGTTCATCAGGGATGTTTTCGTATTTTATAGATACAAACCATTCCTTTGATGGTAAATTAAATTTTTGTTTCCTCCCCAACTTCATTTATTAAAAGTTACGACTTAAAATTTAACAAACTCTAATTAGCATGATTCAACTGAAAAGTAATAAAATTACGAAATAGTAAAGTACATTGTTTCTTTTTCTTTCAAAATTTATATACCGGTACTATATTTAAACAAATCTTTTCATTGCCATTATGAATGAAATTATTATATTAAAAAGACTTTGCTTTAAATAAGTATAAAACTTTCTTTTGAGAGGTAATTTTTTTAACGAGGCAAAGGATTAATTTTATTTTATTTAATATTCTAAAATTCTAAATAAAAATATAAGTATTGAAAAATATAATTATCCTTCATGAAATAGCAGATAGGGATTCAAAGAAAGGTATATTAATATATATAATGGGTAAAAATTAATTTATATGTGTAAAATCAAAATGGCCGTAGGTAAAAATTTTAAATAAATTAATAATAAAAATAGAACTACAAACATGAATGACCCTTTTAGTTGAATAGCCATTAAAGAATAATGAATTATTATTTATAATAATAATAAAGAAGGGATTGTCGCTTAGAGTAGAGAGAAAAATTTTGTTTTATGTTCTAAAATAATCTGCTTCTAATTAATTTCTATAAATATGGCCGGGTAATGATATCATAAAATTTACACATACAATGGTCTATATGGTCTTCGATGACGAAAGATAAAATATAACAATCTGTCGAAACTTATGATCCCTTCTATTGAAGAGTATTGTAATCATATCAATTGTTTTTCGAGATTCTTTGTAGTACGAATGTTTTTAGGTTTTTGGTTTTTGATGGCCTGTTCATTTCACGCAAATTTGATTTGTTTTAGTTTAATGGATTTTTACAAAGATTCATAAAATTAACAATTTCCCTTTAATATTGCAAGATGTTATAAATGATGTAAAACGATATCTAAAGTAAAACCCTGAATACTTGCTAGAAGACAACCCTAATGGCCACCTCTAATGGATTTTTCGATTAATTGCTTCAGAACCCCCCTATGATGCACCAGTTGTTATATACCTCTATGTATGCGTGGTCAGATTTAGAAGAGCTCTGATTTAATTATTCAGATGCCTACTTTCAAGGAAGAAAAAAAATTACCTAATTTCTGCATTTTATAGATGCAGACTGATTATTCCCAAAAGTTTATCACTCATTATTCAAGGCTGAAGATTAGATAATGCCCATGTATTCTTTGATCTTTTTAAAATGAAAAATAGATCTTAAAACTAAAACGAAATTTGCCAACTGTCAAGTGATTTGGGATTCATTCATTCCCCTTTTTGTCTGCCCATGCTTGTTAGTTTGTTCAGAAAAAATTTTTTTCAGATAACATCATTTTTTCCATTCATTCTGGAATCAAAGGTTGAATTTAGCGAGTGAATGTTATTTCAAAAAAAAAAAAAAAAAAAAAAAAAAAAAAAATGGAATTACTTACTCTCTACTTCAATTTTTCCATAATAGAATTTGCATTTTTATACTGAAAGTGATATTAGCTTTTCTCTTTGTCTTTGTTTCTTGTTTCAGAACATTTCTTTTTATAAATTAAATAATTTCTATTAATTCTGATTGAAATTAATTTTTTTATTTAAATAGACCTAAATACGAATTAGATAAATATAGCTGAGCTACCTATAAAAATATAAATGGTCTCTCCACCTGTTGTAATCATTTTATTACTCAGTTAATAGTGGTTAAAATTGATAGCCTTTGATATACCTATTCAGAGCCTCTTAAACATTCGCGATATGACATTATATTAAATCTTTTTCATATCCAAAACAAACGTGTTCATTTTGTCCTTATCATGGATATTATCCGAAATGAAATTCTCTTTAAATAAAGAATATATTAAATACGATTACGATAAAATTATTATTCCGAGCTAAAACATTATCTTTCTTTTGTTTTTATTATTTTTAAAATCTGATCTAACTTCAATAAATATGGCTGCCAACTCAAGCGTTTCTTGTGACGTTGTTGCCCCATCTCATTCTTGAAGTGCCTATTGGGCACAGAGATGATTTTCTATAATGGAAGTATCCTCAGAGGTTTGTCAGTTTAAAAAAAAAAAAAAAAAAAAAAAAACAGTTTTATTTACTAATTATTTAAACCGGATTTTAGAGTTTAATAATCACTTTTAAAACTTAAATATATAAAATCCTAACTAATAATAGATAATCAAATCACAGCTCAGACTGCTTAATGTAGATCATGTATTTTTGAATTTATATTTCCTTCATGACCTACACTACAGAAGATGTCCTTAGGAAGGGAATCCTCTTAGCACTTTGCTCCACATTATTTTAGATGGAAAATGATTAATACATCTTAAAGATCATTTTATTTATTATATGTACAGCCAATTTAATCAATATTGTTAAAATTTAAGAGAAAATAAAAAAAAAAAGTACATCAGAAAAGTGGGCCCTAAACTAATTGGGAGGGATAAGGGCAAATACATTTCAAATATCCCCTAATAAATAATTGATTTATGAATATTAATCAAAATCGTTAAAGCTAATTTTGAGAAAATCGAAAAAAAATATCAGTAATGTACTAATAGTCTTTGGTCGATTTTATTGAAAAGCTTCGAGGTGCATGCTAGGGTACCTAGCTTAAAAATGGAATTTCAACCAAGTATTTTTTTTTGAGAAATCTTATTTACAGACACACAGACAAGGCAGACCATTTTTTTAGTCTCACGGGAACTCAAAACGGATATTTCCGTTGAAATCGCGAATTAGATTTTGCGATTGCAATACTTTCTCTCTATACATTATATATATTATATACCCATATAATAGGTAAGAGAAAGTAAAAATTATTCAGAGAAGAGTTAGGAAGATTTAAGGGGAACCATTTGTTATTTGCTATTATTTTATCTATAGTAGAAACTCGATTATCCGGACTAAGAAGTTGTATAACACATATTTAAAAAATTAGAATAAGCAGGAAAAATTGAAATTAAAAAAAAAAAGCTGAGCTCCTTTACTTATGATTTCTTCTGTATTTGGAAAATATAATTATTATTTTTAAGAAAATAATTCTTTGTGAGGATATTTTTTGCTCGTAGTTCAAGCAACCCTTGGCCCCCAGGAGTCGGGTCTGGGATTTCCATATATATAATATTAATTAATAAATTATAATTATTATTGTTTATTAATATATATATATATATATATATATATATGTATATTTTGAAATAAATATATAATAATTTTTTAACTAGCTTTATTTTTTGAAAGTATATTAAAACTGACTTTTTCAATAGTCGATACTAGTATTTAATCTCCATTATATACTTTTGGTCAATTTTCAAAATTAGTTTAAATTCTATTGGTGTATTTAACAATTTTTCATGAAAAGAGATCCTTGACTGACTTGACTCTCTTTTTTTTAGACCCTGGTAATTTAAAAAGACAAATGAACTTGGGGAATGTGAATGTTGGGATTTTCTTATAAAAAATTAAATTAAATGAGATTTAATTAGGAATTAATAAATACACCTCCCCCTTTAAAGTTTGTTAATTAATACCAGCAGCAGCGACTACATCCCCTTTTTTCAACGGCTAAGGAGAATAAACATTGGGGGAGTTAGAAACCTTTATCAAATAGCTTGGGATGTAGACTGTTTATAAAATTGTATAAAACAATTTACACTTTTCTGTCTTGTTTTTATTTTCTCTTACCTTTGTATACAAAAATAATAAAAATAAATAGTACTCTAGCGTAATTAGAATTATTGACAGGTATAAAAATTATAAGCATATTTATAATTAAATATTAATATAGTTAGTCATTTAGTCATAAATGATGAACTAGTGCCTAGCGATCAGGCGATTTTTTTAGTCTTCGGCATATGAGACAATGTCTTTATTTATTTATAATAATAATTATTGGTAGCCAATATAATATAGTCGTTCCGAACAACCGACCTGTGACCTCTGCACCAAGAAACAGGACAATCTCGATTCTTGAAGGTGCTTGTTAAGTTGGAAGTTTTACAGGGATGGCTTTTCTTCTAGTTATAGAAGCCTTGGTGTTTCCTTTCAAACTTCAGAGAATTGTGAAGCGAATGACGTTCCAAATCTGGATAATAAATAAGAAGATGGTCACTCAATTGCCACTCCGACCTGAGCATTCCCGACATTATTCTCGGATTATATAAGAATACCGAGAAAATTGACGAAAACGATTTTTCGTAAAGAAAATCTAATCAGCTCAAGTCTAGTGAATAGAAATGTTAATGTTGTTAACATTTTCAATTATTGACGGAATTGAAAGAAAAATTTTGATTTTAAGATTAAATCCCACGTCACTCGGAGGCGCAGAATGAATAAATATAGGCCTACTCTATGCCTATATCTCATTGATGGTGACTCCTGTACTTTCGCCCTTTTTCTCCCTTAGTCATAGCATTGCATGTATTATTAAAAAAAATTCATTAAATAAAAAATTCCCTCTAAATCTACTTTTTATGGAAGCCTTTTAAAGATTAAAAAATAAAATTTATCAAAAGTATAATACATAATATTTTCTTAATGTGATTACTAAAACCTTAAAAACAAAATTACTCTTTTAATAAAAAATGGAAAAAAAAACCAAACTTTTCTATTTAATATTCCCTTTTTGAAGAATCAATACGGAGGAAAACATACTTGAAGACACGAAAAAGGAATTATCTAATTTTTGCGATCTCATAAATTACTAAATTTGTTTTTATTGTTCATTTATATAATATTATTTAAAAAAAAGGTAGATATACCTGAGATTTATTATATACAATAAAAAATTATATTCTTAAATATTAACATAAAATAATAATAATAATAATAAAAAAAAAAAAAAAAAAAAAAAAAAAAAAAAAAAAAAAAAAAAAAAAAAACAATAAAAGATAAAAAACCAAAAAAAAAAAAATTAAATAAATAAAAAATGGATTCTTGCCAGCCACGACACATTCTCTTATACACAAACAAGTCTTAATAATCAAAGAAGGAGGGAGGATAATTATATTTAAATTGTTCAAATATTTATTATTTAAATTTTGGTAAAAACTTAATTAATTGACTATCGAATAATAAAAGGTGTAATTGTCCCGATGGAAATGAAATTTAAGTTGACAATTAAATTTCTCATTTGAATGGAGGCGACTTCACATTTTCTTGCTTATCGGAGATTCCCAGGCAGCACCGCCCCCACCTCCCATTAAGGTTGGATGGTATTTAATCGCCCGGGAATTTCTATATCTTATTTACTTAATATTAGTATCGTGAAAAATATTAAACTTAAAAAATCTAAATACTATGTAAATTTTTTAATTTTATCGAAAATATACCTATGTATTCTAGAATCTAATTTTAAGGATACTTCTATTAAATATATTTAATAATATTTATTATATTAAAAAAAATTATTATTAAATATTTTTCAACAAGGAGCATGTAAATCAGACGGCGGCCGCCGAAGGCCCTTAGAGAATTTTGATATTTCCATAACCCATACATAATAAAAAGATAAATCATTATTATCTTTATTTTTTTTTTTTTTTTCATTAATTTTATAAATAATTAATAAATGAATTCTTAAAATGAAAATGACTATGTATTTCAGATAATTAACAAATTGAATTAATTTAACAAAATAAGAGCCTTTTCAAATTTTACCGTCTAGGAGCCCCGAATGAGATAATCCCCCAGTGATATAAATTCAAAATTCCTAGAATTTAATTTAATTTTACAATACTTTTTCTCAATCCATTTATATTTCGACTGCTTTTGTTTTCAAATTATCTTTGCCAATTTCTTATTGAAAAAAAAGATATGTGAAAAGGAAATAAGTCAGCCAGTAGCTTCTATCGAAATAAAACTCCCAAAATATGAGACGTTTCGGCTTGAATTATATAATTCTATCATCAGTCATTAGAGGGTGTATGTAGATTCAATGTATAAGACAATGAAGTTGTTGTATATTACAATACATACATATATATATATATATTTGTATATTTTAATTAACAACTCTATCTGCAAATCCATTATCTTATACATTGAATTTGCATATTCTCTCTAATGACTGATATAATTAAAACCGAAACATCTCATATTTCAGGAGTTTTCGATAGAGGCTACCCTACTGGTTGACCTCCTCCCTTTTCACATATCTCTGATCTGTGTACAGCCACCCATCTCATCGTGAAAATTGTTATTGAAACATTTGCGTGCGTATTTTTACTCTCGCCTATGCGTATTAATAGTATAGGGAAAGTATTGTAATCGTCCTAAAATTCGATCTCGAGATTTTGATTGTTCTTGAAGTTTTGGACCTCCTTGCATCTGAAAATACCATTTTTCGAATTATGTCTGTGTCTATGTTTGTTAAGACGATAACTCGAGAACACGTTAATCTTAACAGATTCAATTAATTAATTAATATAATGTAGATCAATCAAAATTTATATACTTATATTACAGCAAAATCATATATCTCTATCACTTTTGGGCTATTTCCGGCAACCAGAAGTGGTACTTTACCTAAAGCGTTTTTCTAAAAATCGTCAAATATTGTACTCATATATTAAATCAAAATCAGAGACTGTTGTTAAAATTTGGACAACTTCCAACAATTAAAATTGGTACTTTACCTGACTCACTTTTCTAAAAATTATGATAACTCAAATATGATGACGAGTAAAATATTGTATATTGTATACATTATATCAAAACGAGGCGAATCACATAAATACTGGTATAATTTCGATGTTAATATTATATATTCAGTATATAGTTAAGTTATATTTAGTGCTTTCCCTATATATTTGTATACGAGAAAGTCGAGGGGCGATCACACCCGATTTTTTATTTAAAATTTCCTTTTTTTTTTTAGAAATCGTGCAAAACACGTGTGGTATCTGCTTAAAATGGATATGCCCATAATACGTCCGAACACTTCCAAAGTTTTTTATAAACAAAAATTTCGTCTAATAATATCAATATTTGTAAAAAAAAAAGAGGGAGAGATAATGTTTTATTTTATTGAAGATGCTTTATAAAGAGATGTAAATCTTTATTTATTATAAACATAAAATCGAAAGTAATCCGAATTAGAGGTACAAAAATAAAAAAGTGTGTAATTATGTTCTTTATGGTCAAAGTCGAACTAACTAGATTGTTGAAAGAAAAATACCATTAAAGTTAATTGGACTCTATATAACAGCTGTCAAAGTTAGCAGCAATGTAAAATAAAAAAAAATGAACTTCATGTTTTAGTTTGGGTCACGCAGGTGTATACATACATATAACTTAAATATTAATACTATGTGACATATAATGTAATTTATACAATTAAATATTTTCCGTGGAAATGTTTGATATAACTGATCTAATGGAAACAATAAGGCTCGAATCACTTGTGTAAGTGTCAAATATCCATTGAGAAAAAAAAGATTACCCTGCTCAGTTTGATTTTATTCTTCCCTTTCCCCCCCCCCCCCCAACCCTTCCGCGCCAAAAATTCATGACTACGTGTGTGAATGATATGCGGTATATAAATAAAATAGAATTAGATGCGAAGTAGTAAGGCAATCCGATGAAAGTTTGGCATTATTAAAGCCGAAACGTCTAAAATTTGAGTTTTCATAGAGGTTTATCGTCTTTTCATTCTTCGATTGTTAAAATAGAAATATTTAGAGTAAAAAATACTAAAAATTAATAGTTTTTTGTTAATAATTTTAGAAAAAATTTAAAGAGAAAATAAAATATTCGGAGGAAATTTATTTAGATTTTAAGTTTTCATTAAATCTCCAAGTTAAATAAATTTAATAAAAGGAACAAGAGTTAGATTATTCCTATCTTTCCATTATTTGATTTCACCTCCCTCAACCCTCATCTCCAGCTATCTCCTATGTCAGTTGAGTTCTTATTTTAATAAATTTTATTAAAAAAAAAAATCCAACCAAAAAGTATTTCTGAGCATTGAACGACCCATCTCCATAATCTACACCTCAACATCACAACAAAAGAATGAAAATGGAATCACGTGAAATCCTTGCACGAACGAACGCACTGAGTTTGCCTAGAAGTCATTTTTTTTTTAACACATCGGTCCTCAAATCTCGAATTCGAATTTCCATTTATTTTTCTATAGAATGCGAGTATGTGTATTCTTCCTAGAACATCTTCTGGATAAAGACCATGCATGTGAAATATATCGATAAATTCCGATAATGAAATTTATATTAAATAAATGTAAAATTCTCTATAGAATTTAACCTTTAAAAATTATTACAAAATTTACATAAATTATTTTATTAAGTCTTGGTTTCCTATTATATTTGAATAGCTAGTTTTTCTGAAAGTATTTTTTTTTTTAAACAAAATTTAATTCTGATTTGAGTTAAATGAGCTCAGGTGAAGCTTGCCCTGCATCACTAGTATATTCCAATTAATTTAAATCCCTATCCATTAGTCCAGAGGTAGAGATCTTCATGTGCTTCATATTCCAAAGGTCAGTAGTTAGCTTTCCATCCTAAGCTACAAAAATTTAATTAATTTATAATGGCTACCAATTAATTCAAGTAAATAAGGACAGACTCTAAATGGCCTTAAAAGTTTAAATGATGATCTTTTTTGGCAAAATAAATTCGAAACATCTCTTTCTTTTTATATACAAACATATT
>JAAAKE020145592.1:0-13107 GCA_010014785.2 Anisolabis maritima | reverse complement strand
CAATGATATAAATTCTTTGATTCATTGAATTTTATACACTCTATTTTATTTTGGGACCGGCTAAGAGGTTAATCCTAGTTCAAACGAAATTAAAATACTAAAATAGATATTATTTCTCTCTTCTCTTTTACATTTTATTTTAAATTTTATTAATTTCCTCTTTTTATATTTTGTTTCCTTTTACTTTAAATTTTATTGTCATCTAACAAATATATACAAACAAACACACACACACATTTTTATTTAATCATTGATGCATTTTCTCAATCCCGAAATAGAACAGCATCATATGTACGGCCCAGGCTTTCACAATCCATCTGGGAATGAATGGCTTTATCTCCATACATTTTAATAAAGCATTTTTCCTTTCTTTTGCTATTATCTTTGCGTTATCAAAATCAAACTTATGTGCGTTCTCCAGACTTTGGACGCCGAACGCTGTTGTGGTTTTTTGATTTTTAACGCTACTTTTTTGGACTAAGGATGAGATAATAAATTTGTCTCGAAATGTTTCCGAGATCGACAGGCACATAAAGCCTTTTATTTTGGCTGAACCTGCCCCCTCCCAAGAATAATTTGTATTTGTGTTTGAATGGACCTAAACACCCAGGACTTTGGCCTTTAAGCAGGTCGTAAATAAATTTTTTATTTAATCCTTTGAAAATTGTTTGGGGCCCACTTTACTGGTTATTTATCTTCTCTTAAACTATACTAACGATTTTGATTAAATTGGCTGTGCACATAATAAGTTAGAGAGCTTTAAGATGTATTATAATTTTTCACCTCAAAATATATGGGACGTTCAATTTGAGATTTTAAGAATTCCATTGAAAAGATACGAGATAGTTACTATGGTAACAAGATGTATTTTTAAATCCATGTTTTGCTGGAGGATCCGACCTTAGAGAAGAACAACAATCACTAAGATCTTCAATGTGCTACACCTCGGAATTGGCCCCGAGGAAGAGAATGTGGAATGCACTCCGGAAGCCATCGATATTTGTTTATTAACAATTATAGATATGTGAAATTTATAAACCCTAAATGATCTCAGCAGCGCCAGAATATAAAATGAATAAAAAAAAAAAATATTTTTTTATAATAAGCAATTTTAATTATTTTATTTATCGGGATTAGAAAAATTTGAAGAAAACCACTATTTACTTCTTGGGTGCTGATATACAATCCGAAACAAAAAATACACAAAAAAGCTTTCTCCTACCTCCTTAGATAAGGTAAGCAAAATTTTTTCCCAACTTTTTTAAAGTCAACCGTTCCAATTTTCTTCTCTGCTTTGTAGAGGCGGATTCAAAATCCAAATCCATTTTATTGCAAAAATTATTGACCCATTTATTAAAGTCCCTTGAGACAAGAATGGGGAAACTCATCCCTCCCCTATAACCCCTTTATCTACTTTCAGATCTGATAAATACTGGGCTTCCGAGTGTTTACTGGTATTGGGAGCGGGGTTCTTGTGCAAGTGGATAGCCAATGACCCAGAAAGGCTGGAACCCCCTGGGGAGCTTGCGCTCTGATCCCACCAAAAATAAAGAATAGTGTCATAAAAACTTAACTAGTTAATTCCAGTCTCTCTTAATCCCCCATGACCTCCCGTGACTGGAACAACCTCCATGCTACTATCTTTCCTAAAACTTACAATCTCCAATCTTTTAAATCCAAACTTAACAAGTACCTTTTAAAGCCCTCACTCTCTCTTACTTCTGTTCTTCCTGGATGGTTGTGACCATTAAAGGTTCGTTGGACCGTAGCTTCCGTCTACAAAAAAAAAAAAAAAAAAAAAAAAACGGAGTATATATATTAGCAACTATTTAAAAAGTTTCGAATCTGATAAAAATATAATATTCTCGAAGTAAACCTTTAAAGAAAGAAGAATAATATATGAACTTTAATTTTAGAATTAATAAAAATTCTTTTCATTAACATATTTTATTCATTTCATTTTAGAATAGCCAATTTAGTTATAAAAGAAGAGGGAAAAAGTTAATCTTACAAAAGATTCTCAACTATAAACGAATCCGGATCAAAATTACTTTTTATAATAAAAGTTGTCAGTCAACAGCTTACAGAATTCCATTTTATTATAATTTCCTAAAATAAGAAAAAGTATCAACACATGTTTAAAATAAATTATTTTATAATTAAGAAAAATGAGATAATCTAAGAATTAATATTTTAAATTTAGTACGATATTGTTAATTATCCTACAGAACAAATTCATTTTTTAATGGCATTTATTCACGAATAGTAGAATTTCTTAGATTATTTTTGTATTACAAATAAAAAAATATTATAGTAACATGCTTGAGTATTTTACATATTTTTCTTTATCGTTTTTATTTTAAATATATTTATTATATTTTAAAATAAATAATAAATCCCTAGGAAAAAAAGAAGAAATTGAAATAATAAATACAAAGTTAAAATAGGAGAATTGAATTTAAAAAATATCCAAATTCCGGTCCAGTTTATGACGTATTTAGAATAGAAAAAATATATTTTGTTAAGGCATGTAATTAGAAATTGATTCTAAAAATTAGAAGATATTGTTGAATAAAAATGTGATTGTGCATTATTTTATTTTATTATATTATTCTTTTTTTATTTTGAATGGAAATTTTTTAATAATATAATAATTAATAAATGCAAATTTAAAATGTATAGTTTATCTTGGCAAGGTTTGGTTCTCCCCTCCCCCGAAGAAAATATTTTGTTGATCTTTTTTTAGAGGAAGGGAATTCCTTCACTATGCCAAGAACTCTGATAATGTTATGTCTATTGAATAGGAGACGGAAGAGGAAGATCATCTGGGTCCTTGTACCTATTTTTTTTTAAAACTTGAAATTTTCGCAAAAAAGTTCTCTCAAATTCTTTTAAATTTCAAAAACAATTTTATTTTTAGTTTTATTTTTAATCACAAAAATAAAAAAATAAAAATGTTTTAAGAATGTAAACCTGATGACTGCTGCTGAATTAACAGTCTAAACGTTATTTCAATAAAATAAAGTATAATTAAAAACCTAAAATTTTGTTTTATTTTTATGATTAAGAATATAAATATCTATAATTAGTGATAGTTTCAATAATACTTTCTATTCCTTTGTGGCAAATATTTTTTTTTTATATTTATATTTCAATAACCTAAGAATGTTTTTTTGTAATAAAAGATGCAACTCATTAGTATCTTCATTCCAATTTATGATTAGGAATATGGATATTTTATTGAATTCAAAAATCCAAATGCCGAGATTAATAATATAATAAAAACGATTTATCTAATTATAATAACCTTTGTTATATTGTTATTTTTTAGAATTTCTTCAGTCTTTATTTTTGCAAAATTGAAAAAAAAAATTTCGCCATCACTGAGAACAAAACAAACACAAAACATACACCGATTTTTCGTCTCTCAATTGTTTGCACTTTGTGGAATGTGTTCTTCCTCATTCATTCCTCTTCACTCTTATTAGTTAATTTTTTCTTAAATCTTTTTGACTTAAAAAAATCAAAAGATCTAAAAAAATACACACATCGATATGAAGCAAGTAAGATATTCCAAAGTGATGAATGAAATTCTTACATCATTATTACTATATATATATATATATATATATATATATATATTTTAAATATATTATTATTATTATTATTATTATTAATATTAATATTATTATCAAGTCCAGAGTGAAAGAGGGAAAGTTTAGTGGTTCTTTTCAATCAGGAGGAGTAAATAAAAAAAAATTAAAACAGTAGAGACAAAAACCAGTCCCCTCGTAAATCACTTGAAAGACAAAGCTACTGCACTGATTTTGTGTATAATAAGTGTGTTTTTGTGTAGATTGTGTAATTATATTCTCTTTGATTTTCTTAAGGAGAATAGCGGGAAATAAATGAAAATGGATAATACACTACTATAGGATACATTTTAATGATTTTATTTTATTTGTATCAAATATTAAAATTTGGAAAAGAAAAAAAAAACAATATTAAAATTCAATTTTTTCAAGTTCTTATTAATTAAACTATTAATTTTAGTAAAAATGGTTAAAGGAGAATTATTTGAAGTATTTAGAGTAAGAAAAATAATATAAAAGAGAATTTCAAATAATAATGATCAATCGCAGTAAATAGGGTCTGGTAATTGAATACGAATGACTAGGTCATAAATTTACAACAGTTTGTGTATTTCATAGTTTTTTTAAACATTGATTAAAACACTTAACGTTATTAGTCATAAAAGGAGCCACGTGTTTTAATATATTCATTTATATGAGTGGATCTTATGAAAATATGTGTTTATATGAGGGTGAGTGAAGTCAAGTGCAAATAAGGAGCAACTTAAGAACGTTTTAACGTTTAGATTGACGATGAGCAGCAGCAGCTCCTTGAGCAATTGCTTTTTTTCATTCTTCGATTTCTTTGGTGAAGGGTCAAATATGGAAGTGATTCATGATTTCGCAACAGATCTAGAACAAAAAATGCATTTTATTAGAGGAGTGAAGAATAATATTTCTGGCAGCAATTGCTTTTAAAAACAAATAAAACAAAAAAAAAAATGGAATATTTCTGATCTAAATATAAAATAAAATCATCTTTATTATTTATTAATTCCTTCCGTGTTGTGAAGTAACGTTAATCAAAAGAATTCAATCAGGAGAATACTTTCGGTAATATCGAAAGGTGTCACACACACATAAAAGCAAAGGTACAGATTCTATAACATATATTGATATTTATCATAGAATATATCATTCTAATTATTTTTTCTTTCGGTATTGGAGGCCTTAATTATCTGATAAGTGTTATTTAAATTAATTATTTAACCTAATAGAATTTATGAGAATTTATTTATAGATCATGAAGAGCTCTACCTCTCCTTTTAGAGATAAGGACATTCCTAGAATTGTTAATTTGTCAAAAATAATTGTCTTAATTTTTAATGGAAATTTAAGATGTTATTTTATATATAGGGGATGTCGGGTACAGGCTAAGTTTGAATTTTGCGAAATGGAATACAGTGTTAGTATTGTTTTGATTGATATTCCTAGCAATGAGATCGCAGCTCATTGCCATTTATATCACTATCACACACGTGTTTATTTTCACTGTAGAAAACACTTTGTGTTTAATGGTAGTAAATTTTTATTATTATATTTTGTTGCCCATATTTCTTAAATAGTAGATATTATAGAGTTGCTATTAAGATACATTTAAGCATTATTTTGCTCTATTAGAAATCTTATTCAAGTTACATACTTGACGTGACTTTCACATGAGTACAAGGTGGTGCTATGGGCCACAGCATAACACAATAAATCATGTAGTGGGTGCTGTCCATAACAACAGGTTTATAATTATGATGACATTTTTTATTTATATTGTTGTATAAAATTTTTTTTCTTATTAAATAAATATAATTTTGTTTACTGGTTCTAGTTCCTTGTAGAAATTTTTTATAATAATTACAAACTCTATCAGATTATGGGCTTTCAGGGATTTTAATTAATAAATTAGTTAAGAAATTGCTTGTGGAATCTCCAAGATGCATGTTGATTATTGTTAATCTTCCTAAGAAATATTAGGATGAAGCTATATTAACCGCGTGTTATTTATATAATCGGACTTTAAATAAATCATCCTCAAAAACTCCTTTTGACTTTGGAATAAAATAAAGCCCAATCACGAATTTTTAGAAGCACAAGTCTGGTATAAATTCCAAAAGAAAAACGAACAAAATTGGATTGAAAAGCTCAAGGTGCTTTAGTGGGATACAGTACAAGTTCTAAAGGATATAGAATTTTAATACCTAAAATGAATAAAATAATGATGAATCAAGAACAGTTAAAATTTTTTAAGATACAGATAAATCATTTAAATTTATTAAAAAGAAAACAAGTGAAGATGAAATATTAAATGAATCTATCGATGGAAAAGAAGAAAGGAAAAGGAACAAATACTGAATACATTATTTTAAATATGAATGAAAATGAAGTATATGATGAAAGAAATGAAAAAGATGATAATGATAAAATTGAACCTTACGAAGATGTGAAAGGTCAACAAAAGGAAAACCTCCTTCACGTCTTGTATTACTTTCAAGCCATGAAAAGGAAATGGAACCAAATACTTGGGAAGAGATAGATGATGAATTTACCAAAAGAAGTAAGATTAAAATGGTTGGAAGCTGTAAATGAATATATATATCATTGGAAGAAAATAATACATAGTAGTTAGTGGACTTATCCGAAGGAAAGAATATTATAGGAAACAAGTGGGTTTTTAAAATTAAAAGAAATTCGGATGGCAATATCGAAAGATATAAAGCCAGACTCGTACAGAAAGGCTATTCACAAAAATATGGAAAGGATTATGAAGCAACGTTTGCATCTGTTGTCAAACAAAATAACTTAAGAATAATATTCTCATAAGTGAGATAGAACTGGACAGATCAATTTGTGTAGGGGTTCGGAGAAAAAGAAAACCAGCCATTTTTCTCAGGTCACTATAAACACTTTATTCAGCAAATATTTCGGCCAACATTACGTCAGTCATCCTCTGTGCCAAAATGTGATAATTTTAGTGGACCTGCGTCCGTTAGTTATATAAAATATTCTTGGAGAGGTGAGGGACATCCACACAATGAAACGATTCGATAGCATTTCATTGTGTGGATGTCCCTCACAAAAGGATGGACGTAATGTTGGCTGAAATATTTGCTGAATAAAGTGTTTATAGTGACCTGAGAAAAACGGCTGGTTTTCTTTTTCCCCGAACCCCTACACGAATAATATTTTCTTTGACAGCTTCGAGAAAAATGAGAGGGCAACACTTTGATATAAAAACGACATTTTTTATATGGAGATATATACATGACTCAACCAAAAGACTTTGAAGTAAGAAATAAAAACAAAGTGTGCAAATTAAGAAAATCTATATATGGATTAAATCAGCAAGATATTGGAATTGAAAACTGAATAAAACATTAGAAGAAAAATGGATTTAAAAGAAATGAAATGGATAAATGGTTATATACAAAGGAAATTAATAAAAAATGGATTTATGTCTATGTTGATGACATTTTATTCGCATTTGAAGAGTACAAATCACATAGGAACTTTGAAGATATTTTAAATAAAAATTTTGAAGCTAAAAACTTTGGGGACCTAAAGGATTATCTTGGAATTAAAAGTGATCGTCAAGGAACATTTTTCTTAAGCCAAACCGAAAAAATAAATACATTATTAAAACAATATGAAATGATTGAATCTAAGGATGTTTATTCTCCGATGTCAACGGATTATTTATCACAATTTGATGAAAATGGAGAATTTCTTAAAAATAATGAAAAATATCGGCAAGCAGTGGGGGAATTTCTCTATCTTTCTACCTATCTATTAGCTTTGCTGTTGGCGTTTTATGCAGAAAGGTGGAGAAACCTCAACAAAACGATTGGACTACTTAAAAGGCTCCATCGGTATTTAAAACATATTAAAGACTTTAAATTAAAATTTTCACCCAGTGATACTTTTGAACTATCTCCTGATGGAGATGCCGATTGGGCAGGTGATCTCGAAAATTGAAAACCTACTAGCGGTTTCTTAATAAAAGGAAATTACGTAATCAACTGGTCAAGTAAGAAACAATCATCGGTTTCACTTTTTTCTACAGAGGCTTAATACATCGCTGCGAAATACAATTACTCGAAGGAATTGGAATTAAAATAGAATATCCTATAACTATTTTTGAAGATAATAAAGTATGTTTTAAGCTTGCAAAAAATGAAAAAATAAATCCTAGAACCAAACGTAGATATTAAATATCATTTAAAAAGAATATAATTAATTTAAAATATTGCGAAACCGAAAACATTGCATACATTTTTACAAAGCCTTTATGGAAAATTAAATTTAAAAAATCTCAATCTAAACTCTGTTTAGTATAATAATAAACTGTTGAGTGGGGGTGTTAGAATATGAACCTTCCATAACATAACATAACGTTTTTTGTTTATATTGTAGAAATTTTTTATAATAATTACAAACTCTATTAGTGGGAACACAAAACACTCCGAATCTGAGTGCTTTACAACTAGGTCAAATATTGAATCTGTATCATAATTTTAATGATATTGTCACATTCGTCATATATAGCAAAAGCCAAACGTCCTAAATGAAATTTGAAGTTGATCTTAGGAAACTATGAGATTCGATAAGTAATAATGAATTTCTTGCAATTAGTTTTATTCGTGTGTATTTGACAGTGTTGTTACATAACTTCATTTTTATATATGGTACATCAAGATGCTGAAAATTTCATTCTAATCAGTATAGAGGTTGAATGAATTTTCCCAAAGATGAGACCTAACACAATGGATACCTCGCACATATTTAGTAAATACACCTAAATTCATCAAAATCGCTCAGTTTTCGAGAAAAATTTACATATATATATAGAAAAATTCATTCAACCTCTATACTGATTAGAATGAAATTTTCAGCATCTTGATATATATATAAATTAGGTTGTTTAATAATAGTACATAAAATTTTTAAATATGCCCGCAATGTTTTTCAAAGTTTTCATTTTTGGAAATGATGTAATGAAAAATCCACAAATTAAAATTTTAGCTGTTAGATGCAAAATTTTTTTTGTTATACTGCGCCCCAGATTTCCCAATATGTTTGCATTTCTCGCTTTTACTAATCATTAAACACATAAATACCTGCAAATTATAATCATCAATTAGTAACTATGGGAAATCAGAGAATTGAGTTTAAAATTAAAACTTGTTATAAATATTAACGAAAAAAGTATTATGATTATTAATAATTTTGAAGAGAAAAAGTTATTTGAGACATAATAATATGAATTTCATATTTAAATTAATAAATAAAGTTTATTATATTAGTTTTATATGGAGAAATATATAATTTTATCCCTTTAATTTAGACCTTCCTTCCGGCCTTGAGCATCTTTGTGTGGTAGATGACCAGATTTACCGGTAAATTCTGGCATTTCCAAACTTCGGGCTTTTACAATACTGTAACATAATGTATAGGCAGAGATAGGTTCTTCCAAATTTCATTCTAAAAGCAGAGAGAATCAATTTTTGAAATTGTGAATTAAATTTCAATTAGAATTTAAGACAAGTCTCTTTTCCAACATAACCTATCCATGAAGGAGAGAGATGGATAGAGTTGATTAGTTAATTGAGGGCCTTTAGGAGTGCTAGCCCAATTTTATTTAATTTTTTCTCATTAAATCTACTATTCCTATTCCCGCAGGAGGGTAGAAGAAACTTGAGAAACCCTCTGCAGATCTAACCCATGAAAGATAATTTATATAAAATTTCTTATTACCTGTTTTTCTTATCCGATTAATGAGTGTAAGTGAAGTATTTAGTCAACGTTATCCTGAAAGATAAGACGCACATATCCAGGATTGCCTTGAAGCGGTGACGCACAAAAGGGACAGACAGCATCGAAACCGTTAGTCCCGTGAGGGATTGCCACGTAAGCCCAAAATCTACAACACACACAAACATAATCAAATGTTTATTTTCATTTTGGACGATTCCTAAAACATGATTAATTAGTGGGTTGAGAGTTTGTTTATATTATGATTCTGTCTAACTTTTTTTTAATTCAAGAATTTTTTATTTACAAATTGATATTAAATCACTCAATAGCAAAGACAGAAATAATTGTGATTTTTTCATAAAGTATCCAGGGGCGAAGCTTTTTTTTTTGGACAAGGAAGAATAAGGTCTAACGGGTCTATAATGACCAGTGGACACATTCAACCAGGAAGAAAAAGTCTACGAGAATGAGGGCTTTATAAGGTGGAAGATGAGTTTGGATTTGAAAGATTGGAGATTATAAGTTTTAGGAAAGATATTAGCAGGAGGGATTTTCCATCACGGGTGGTTATGGGTATAAAGGAAGATTGGAAGTGACTAGTTGCGAGGTTATCGACATGGGAGTGATGACACGATGATGCCCTTGTATTGCGTGCCAACGTCGCTTTTGGAGGTATGGATTTTAATTCAGATTTGGATCGTAAGGATCTGAAGGGCTGGGGTTGATGTGAAATCCACATTTATTAAAAAATGAATTTATATTAAAAAAAAAGTAAAAGGATTAAGATTATTATTATTATATTATTATTTCTTTGATAATCATTTAACAATATAAATTGAGATGTATTTTGAATTAATTAATTTGATTTTTCTTATACGATGATGTGTAAGATTACTTACTTGACAGTTTTCTCTGTTGCCATATGACCACATGGATTAAAAGCGAATTTTGGCGGCCCCGAATCGACGTAAAATGCTGGTTCTATGCCCATAAAAAGTTTCACAACAGGACCCATCTGATTAAAAAAATTCCAATTGTCAAATTAAATAAAAATTCAGGAATTTATATTTAAAAAGAATGAGACCAACAGACCTCGAGACAGATTGGGCATCTTCGTGCAGCTGAATCCTTTTCGTCTTTGCCCCAATCGTGATGCCCTTGTACATGACCACAATTCAAATAAACATAAGGCTGTTGTTTGTCGCTTTGACTATCTGCTGAACTCATTTTACCTCGGGGGATTACAAGTGTATTTAAACCTACTGGACATTGTGGTCGACCGGCATTCAATTCATCCACTTGCTTTTCTAGATGTTGTTTTGTCTAAGAAAAACAAATATTTTAACTTCCATGTCCTTAATAGATTTATTTAGTTTGATCACGTTTATTTACCGGAGATTTAGCAAGACCTTCTGCAGAACGCCAGAGTAACGTCGCTCCACAAAGATCGATCAGAGTTCCATCTTGAAGAACATTAGTTTCATCAAGCACCTGTAATTAATAAACATATTAAATAAAATATAAAAGTGATTAAAAAAAAAAATTGTTATTTACTGGATTGCCCTTCTCCTGAGCAGAACGACTTTCACGTAAACTAAAAACGGCGCCTCCCACAGACACCTCTCTCCAAAGTCCGGGTTTTGCATCTCCCCCACAAAAACTTCCCCCTGGGTGCATAATAAGAACTCCGTTTGTGGTCAAACCATCAATCTCCCGATTTTCTTCCCATTTTGTTGCTTTCTCCTATAAAAAATTTATTATTAACTCAGTTAAAATATAAGATCAATAAAGGATTAGGAACATACACCAAGGAAAATATTTTTTGAAGAATCAAAGCCAGCTGCATATATACGCGCTATACGTGGATTTTCTCGATCAGCGAGAATTCGACACGCAAATCTGGAAATTGTGGATTGAAGGACTTTATTCGTGTTGCCGTCCACTGATGATTTTTCACCTGGAAGGGTGTCCATCACCACAAAATCGATGGGGGATTCCGACGAACGTCCAATCTGAAAATATTTAATAAAAAATTGAACCTTTCAAAATTATTTATGAAAACTAATTTAAATATATATATACCTGGAACATATCAGTTTCGTTGTCGGGTTTATATTCGACGATGACTGCCTGATTTCGTGTAAGTGTGTACGAAATGGAGTGCCGGTTTGTGTCCAAAATAGCCTTAAAAATTTACAAGTATATAATAATAAATATAAATGCATTAATTTAAAATATTTTTAAAAGCTAGTAGAGAATAACCTGAATTTGAATTTTCTGAGATTATTAATAATCGTTATTTTCTCCAAGGTTCAATTAATTAGGAAGTTATATTTTGATTAAGCTGTTTGTTATTGTAAAATCAGAAATCATATAACTGTATGTTTTAAAGTAATAGAAGGATCCCAAGTGATCACTTTCAGTATTTTATTCACAATAAAAGGCCTCACCAAAAACTCAGTTATAGATTAATAACTCCTACACCAAAAGATGACTTAAAAATTTAAAAAAAAAAATCAATTTGATTTTATCAATAGTAATTATGAAAACACTGATAAATAATCTCAAGTAATATTTTTTTTATGAAAAACTAGTAATCAATATTGAAGATGATCAAAAAGAGATCACCATGGTATCTCATAGATTTAAAAAAAATTTATTTAGAGTATTTTTGACTCCGATGGATATAAGAGTTCAAGCAAATTAATAGAATATACTGGGATATACTTTTTAAGTATTTTTAAGACAAGCTATATACATTATTCTTCAGATATAAGATAATTCACTCAAGGCCACACCTTGCGAGCACATGGGTGATGACCACGAGTGGCAAAGGCGATGTATGTTAGTATTCTTCTGTTCCTCTATAAGCCTCTCTATCTCCCGCATCAAGCATCAATGACATAAAATTATATAATTTTGATTAAACAAATTCAATGTCTTTTGGAGTATAAATATTATTCGATATTTGATTCTTTTTAAAATTTAATCTACAAAAATAAGAAAATCAATTGGTTTAAGAGATAGCCTAGGTAATAAAGCCGGTCGACATGACAACTTCGTCCTTGCCCACGCAAGGGGACAAATAATATGATCGCAATCATCAAGTTAAAGAGGTGGCTGACCTTTCAGGCCACTAGAGCAAACAAGGGCCATTGCTAGAAAAAATAACGGATTTTTTAAATAATAATTTTAAAAGCCTTCATTTTTTTATGCACGTGTCAAGAGGGTATTGGACTTGAACATCATATAAGTAAAAACAATGTTTCAATATCTCTTTATGTTTAAGAATATAGAGTCATATAATATAATCCAAATAAAGACAATTATGCAATTAACACTTCTCTTATCTCTCAATAATGTAAAATAAATAAATAAATCCTTATTTCTTTAATTAAAAAGAAAATAGATTATTTCCTGTTTCCTTATTTCGAATATTTATTAAGAGGAGAGGAAAGCTTAGCAAAATAAAATATTTTAATAATCCCTAGATATATGTGTACCTGAAAATTTTACTCCAAAAGCTAAGTGAAAGAAGCCTCTCTCAAAGGCCAATTTTTCACTAAATGGAAACAAATCTTTAAGAATTATAATATGGATTAGAGATCACCATCACAATAGGCTCTATTAAGAAACAATGGCCAGTACCAATTTGCTATTTGTTCTTTCTTTAAAGTGTAACTTTATAAAAATAATTCACAAGTTTTTTTTATTTTTAGATTGAGAGATA
>JAAAKE020145581.1:0-13108 GCA_010014785.2 Anisolabis maritima | reverse complement strand
ATGTCAGAGGACTATAATCTCAAGTAGTGACAAACAGATTTTTCCACAAATCAATACCAGACCCTATAAACGAATACAAACCTATATTTTTCAAGAATTTTAGCTTATGAATTTTCTTTCTATAATCTATCCTACCTAAATAACTTGGCTCCTGAAACCTACTTGATATTTCCTCCCAACTTCTAAAACCTTGATACGCCCTAAACATCATATATTTGATATTAAACAATATTTTTTTTAAAGTCTTTCGGCATATGAGTCCATATAGACTTTAAACATTTACAAATATAATTTAGTACGATATGTATTATCCATGCATATTTATTTATATCGATTGTATCCAATTGATATAAATAAATTTTCATCAGACTCCCAACTCATACCCCCCCCCCCTTGGCATTTAAAGTTATCAATTTTGACAATGTCAATATCTTTAACTTCTCTGGGGGGAGAGGGTTGAAACGAGTTTTACTTGCCATTTTAATTAATTTAATTTAAATTCATTAGTAGCCAGTTACTGTTGAAGCAAACAAAAAAAAGCCCTTAGATGCCAAAAGCCGAACTGAGTCAATTCGGACAAAATTTATTAGTCCATCTTCAGTCATTTATTGGCTATTTGTAATATAAAAATTTACGGGTTCATATATTCTTTTTCTCTTTATTGAATGTTGTCTGGTGACATGCAAGTATATTTTAATAAAATGAAATATTTAAAATGATTAAAATATATTCGCATGTCACTTTCCTTAGTTAAGAGAAAGTTGTGTGGCCTTCACACCAGATTTTTTTGTCTTTCGTAAACATTTCTTTAATAAAAGTGATTTAATTGAGGAGTTTAATAAATAATAAATATTACAATGTTATTACTTAGAATATTTTTCTTAAGTCCAATAAGTAACCTAATTTACATGCAGCTTAATAGCAGCTTTTTTTTGTGGAGGTCACAGATTTTAGGTTCAAGATTTCATAAAATATTAACATAAGCATAAATGGAATTTATTCTAGCTAAGTAAAATTTGCTTAAAATGGTCATTAAATTCTGAGTGTATATGCATAATATTCAAGGATATATTAAAAACCTTGGCACTTTAATATATACCTAACTTTCGTTGTTTAAGCAAAAGAAAAAAAATGAATTATGTGATATTGTTTTATTATAAAATTCATTATTCAACTTTTCATTAGTCTTCACAATTTTGGATTTCATTTTACTTGATCTCAATAGAATAAGAATATATAACTATTTTAAAACGGATCTAATCTAATAAATGCCAGATGCAAAACATGTATAATTGTATCCTTAATGACTGAGAACCTTTTGAAACATACTGAGGAATAATTTAATCAAAAATTCTATAATGTCTCTCCAAATTTATTTTACCTTTTTTTTTTTTTTACTAATTATCCAGTTATTCTTGGAGGTTCTGGTTTTTCTGGGGATAGTATTATTGCCTCCCCGTGGAACTCTCTTTGCCCGGTTTTCATTTATCTTTACTAATTACTATATTTGAAAGAATTGATCAAGCGATTTCTCTTTCTCCACATGAAAAAAAGCAAAAATTGCATTTTTATTCAAATTTAGTTCAATTTTATGAAAAAATTCTTTCTTTAAACCATATATTAATGTACAAATTCTTTTTGTATTATACATAAAGAAGTAGAAATTATAATAAAATTGGCCCTTTAAAGTAGCTCTATTTATTATTACTATCTTCTGGACGAATAATCATGGCAAATAAATGGACTGGAAGTAAGCAAGCAAGCACCCCTTTCAAAATAAATGAAGTGCTCGGGGTTTGAGGTTTGGGGGGTTCCCCGTTAGGCCACAAGCGATTCACGTCACGTGCCATGGAAATGGCGGTCGCATGGCGGGTGAACGACTGGCCAGCAAACACGCTCCACTTGCACTCCAAATGGACAGTGGCCAATGGCTCCAGCATATTCATGATGCTCTTATGATTTCACTTTAATCATCATCAAATACATTTTGTTTCAAATAAAGTATTATTAACTTATAAAATTTTAATAACCCGCTTATTGAGATCTCTTGGTTGAATATAGAGGTGAGAGTTGCCTACCTAAAATATTTTCTTTCTTTCATCATAACGACATCCATAAAACAAATGAACAATAAGAAATATACAAGATTGCCCTATTTTAATTGGAAAATTCTAAGTGGTTTCCATTACTTTTTCTCGGATTATATATATATTTGTTTTCCTTTAATATTGGCATGAATAGTCAGCCTATAAGTGGCTAGAAAAAGACGTCCCTCAGGTTCTTTCCTGTTCTCGATTTCCGTTCTGAGCAACAAAATGTATTTTAAAATAATTAATTCCTATTAGTTTAAATAAATATCTACTGGTAACAATTGTATATGGGCTCTGAAACCTAAAAACAAAACAAAAAAAATTGGTAGAGTTGAAATCAACCGTTATCTAAAGTAGTCTTGAGTTATATCGATCATTTCTTTTATTTCTCATCCATCTATAAAAATTTATTTTTAATTGAATATCAATCAAAAAAAGAAAAATTGGAACAAAATAAATACATTGCATTTTTTTATTATTTATAATTTTGATCTTATTTTTGATCCAAATTTAGAATCTTGCTAATTATTTATTTTTTTATTGGAATTGGTATTAAAAATTATTAAATAAATTCAAGTTTTTTAATAGTTCACTCCCTCTATAATTTTTTTTTTTTTAATTTTTAATTCGATTTTAATAAAGTGCTTCTTTTGAATTTAGATAAAAAAGAAAATATTCTTAAATATTCCAGATACTTTAATTTATTTTAGTTATTTTTTAAACTATTAAAATATTATTTTTATCATAAGAATATTTTTTTTTAAACAGACTTTAGAATTAAATAGCCTATGTTTGTTGTTCATGAAACGTGAAGCAATAAATGGTTGTTAACTTGAAACCATGCTAACCTAATTCACAGGTTCAATTACGTGGGTTGTGCTTGCTGATTCACACAAGCCTCTAAGCATCCATTCAAAGCATTGTATTGGTCCTTTACTTTTGCTTTGCTTTTGGCGTTTTTTTTTTCATTGCTTACCTTGAAAATTGTAGTCCTTTACACATAGTCCCGAAAAATAAAAGCTGCCAAAGAGCGTTTATTTTTTAAAGAAAAAAATAAATTCATTTTTATACACTTGGCCGTTTTTAAAGAGAAAGAGAGAACTCACATTTTATTAAAGTAGATCTCTTGGTCTATTGATCAACTTAGCAGTTTAAGGCTGAAAACTAATTTATATACAATTACTGATTTTTCATGTATTTATTTGTTTGATAATGATTTATGATTTCCTATTATTTGAAGAGTTTAGAAAATATTTGCAATTCTTAATACTTATTTCAAAATATATTTATTGTAATCGGCTAAATGTAAGTCATATATGTACCGATATCTACCCAAATCTCTTTGAATAACTATTTTTTTCATTGTATTTATTTTAAATTTTCTATAAAATAGTGAAGATTTTAAAAAGTTTTACTTTACAAACTAAAATTAATAAGAAAATAAAAAATATAATTAAAAAAAATTTTTTATTAACTGGTATGAGCGTAAGCGTAAATACTAAAATTATATATATATATATAATGTACAAAATTAGAATTAATAAAACTTGTTTCAATTTCAATTTGTATAAGTACTCTAGTGATATGATTAATAATGAAGGAATAATCAATATTTTTAATTATTTGGAATCAGGAATTATTAATAGAAAATAATTTTCTCAAAAATATTGTCCAATTGTCGTAGCTTGAGTTGGATCAGCCCTTGCAACTGGCCATCTCGAAATTTGGTTTTCCTTTGCGATTTTTATATAGAACATTTTTTATCTTCTCAAAATTTTTTGTCAGTGTGTTCTGCTCAGAACCTCCTGTTTATCACTAAGACCCAATTTCCTCCCTCCCCTACAGAACGCTAATGGATCATTAACATTTACTGGACAATTTATGACTTAATGTAATTTCCTAATTATTATAACCATATTTTTTAAAAACCAATTAAAATCTTTACGATTATTTTTTCTTTTCTTAAAATTGAATAAGAGTTATGAAATTAATCACATTTTTAATAAACTCCCTTTAAACTTATATAAACAATTTTACCTTTTGTTTGAAACTATTTTTAGATTTTATAACATACTCTTTATATCATATAATCTTTGCCTTTAATTTAAAACCCGTTAGTATTTTGTCTTACTTAAATAAGTTAAATCCTAAACTAAAATTATATTAAATTCCCAAATAATTATTCTTTTATCTATCTCTCTTTATATATACATGAATCTCTTGAAGAGCGCGGTTTTGATTAGCGCCCCAAGATTTTTGAACCCTTCATCATTATATACCGTATCAAATTTGATTAGCGCGCTCTTTTTTTTCCGATGCGCCATTTTTTCCTGTAGTGAGCAATGGCAACTCAGAGCATAGCCTTCAGTTTGAAGCGGGAGACTTAGCGCGGTTTTGCTTTACCGTGGTAAAACTTGAGATTTCATTAACTCTAATCAAGGTATATCTGTATATGGGAATGTTGACATTATTAATAAAACACCTTATTAAGAAAAAATATGCTATGATTAAACGCACATCACACTACTTAGGTAAGAGAAAAGCAATGTGATGTAATCGATATATGAATTTTAATCAAAATCGTTTGAGCTAATATCTAAATATTTTTTTGCAATCGCAAGACTTTCTCTTATATACTTAATATTTCTTATATATATGTGGAATAATGTTTTCCCGGGTTGGCCCGCGTTGATTGTTGAGAATAACTCGACGTTTCGGCTCTCCTTTTGGACCAACCCGGGAAAACATTATTCCATATATAAATATATATGTGTGTGTGTGGAATAATGTTTTCCAGGGTTGGTTCGCGTTGATTGTTGAGATTCTCTCCTTTTGGAGCCGAAACATCGAGTTAATCTCAACAATCAACGCGGACCAACCCGAGAAAACATTATTCCACATACAACCAGCCGCGGAAACCTTCCAGAACATATATATATATAACTCCTTAGTCTTAAACCGAATGAGTAATTCAATGCATTGTTATTTAGTAATAATTTATAGACTATATTTTTAATATTTTTTTCTGAAATAACTATATTATTACTATTACTTGAATAAATTACAAATAATAAAATAAAAATGTACCTTATGTAATACTATTATAATTAATACAATTTTATATTGAACAGTAGAAGAATAATCCCATCCATGTCTCATTATTTTATTACAGGGGTAGGATTATTCTTTTTCGCTTTCTATATATTGTAATAAAAATTTTTCTATCGGCTTCCTGGTGTAATATCTCTCCTGGGATAAATTTTCCGAAAAAATCATAAGAGGATATTTTGGCCAACCAAATTCTTTCCTTTCTGAATCGGAATTCTGTTGGATTTTTTTTTTAGTGATTAATTTACCCAGGAATCAAATTGTGTTTCAATTTCGACAAGTTTTTCCTTTTGGATCTGCTACAGATTATGTTGAGTTATATGTTTAAAATTTTTTTTTTTTTTTTTTTGGAGGTGTTGGCTAATTTAATTTAAGACTTTCCTAGCTTTAAATTTACCAAAATCGGACTCATTTGGGTGAGATACTTATCAAATTGTAGACTTAGTACTTTGATAAATAATTTTCATTTAAATTAGAATATTAATATTCAATATATGCCTTGTAGCAGACTTGACTTGAATACTACTAACAAAGGAAGCACCGTTAGGCTGGAGATCCCGGGTTCGAATTTGATGTTCTCTTGGTCCGCCAGTAAAAATACACTCACAAAACATGTTAAATTTTATCTGGCATTCTATTGGAAAGTTTACAAAACAAACGCTCTGTCTCATATGGAAGTCTCAGTAGAGGAGCAGAGGGTCATTATTCTATTAAATATTTTTAGAATATGACAAAAAGAAAAATAATTTAAATATAAAAACAATATTCAATAGGTTTTTAAAAATATAAAAAAAAAATTCCACATATATTATATATTTTTTATTTTATTTTAATAAGATTTAACTTAAAATTCTTATTATTATTTCAAAAATAATTTCTTATTATTTTTAATAATAATACTAACTTATATCGATAAATCTTCCACACTAAAAGCTCAACTGATCTCACCTAGACTTGATTTTTTCACTGAATCAGTTGACTCAGATAAAACTGTTCCTGTTAATTTCTTTAAAAAATTAAACAATTTCATCATGCAGAAAATACTCAATTAATAGATTAGTAAATTCAGATAAAACGCTCTTAAATATAGTGAGCTTTTAAGTGAAATTTTGCCCAATCAAAAGCCTTCACTTAAATATTTTGTAAAATATTAAATGTTCAAATGAAAAATTTTAATCGACATTATTAGTTTAGATTTAAAATAATAGTGAATTATAAGGCCTACGAGGGACTTCAACCAAATTCAAATTCTGATGTAAAAAATTCAATCTTGACTTCGTGTTCACGCCAGATTAATTTAAATAAAACGCTCTTAAATACGGTGAAGGTCACTATTTGCATAAACTAATTTTAACATTTATTATGCGTGAGCATCAGAGAAATTTTTCTTAAATCCATTAGTATCAGATAATATTTTTTTTTTATATTAAAAATAGCTACCCCAAAGCCCCTCTTCACATTACTATATTTAAATTTTATTATTTTACCCTTCAACATGCTACTTTTTTGAAAAGTGTATTTTTCCTTTTTCCTTTTAAATTATTTATTATCAACTTTTATACCTAAAATATTCCTTTATTATGATCACTATTTTTAGAATTCCATTCCCCCCTCCTCCTTATGGAAACTTGGCTTTTTTCTCAGACACAGTATCTCTAGAACCTTTCTACATATTTTATGACAGTCCCTTGATTTATTGCATTTCAAGCTTGTCTCGTTAAAATGGCGCATCACAAACAAACACCTTTGCTATCAGGATTTTCTTTACACGTATGTCTTATTTTTTTCATCATCATCATCTCTCTCTCTCTCTGCTTTGTTTGCACAATTGTTTCATTTTGAATACCTTCCTGTTTTTTTTTTCACTAATGCAAATAGCTAGCTTGTTGTATTAAAGGGGTAGTGAACTTTCTAATGAGTCTTGAAAAGCTTATCTTTGTTTTTTGTTGCCTTTGGATTTAGAGAACACGTGACTCGAGATACTCTCTCTTTCAACGGGACCCAGAGGCCTCTCTTAAGAAGTGAGACCAGCCTTAATTTAGTATATGCCTCTACTTAGGCTTTCGCAGCCTGAAAGGCTTTTTAAGTCTTGGTAAAAATTCAATTTTGTTAGCTCTTTTGAAATCCGTTGTCTTTTGATAAATAATTGATATGATTTATTCCAAAAACCATTTTCTTTTGTAAATTATGTTTCCTCGGTATTTTATTTTTTTTCACTCCTTTTCTTTTGCAATGTTCTATATTTAATTTATTTTGTTTTTTAGATTTATAATAAATTATTGAAGTATGTGATAATATTAATAAAAAACTAATTGAAAATATGAAAATATTCATTCAAATAATTACATGGAAAATGTTTTCCTTTTGTGATATTAGTAATATAACAAACATTTCCTATAGAGTTTTCTGATTGTAGATCTTAAATTATGCGAATGAGATGAAAATCTCAAATTGCCATGCCAAACATTATTATCTGATTTTTGCAAAAAAAAAAAAATAATGATGATATCTTACTCATCATCAGCAAATTTCATTTAACAATAGACTTTTAGGTGCCATCTATTATGATTTATATATTAATAATGTATGTTATATATATAATAAATAATTTTTGTGACCGAAGAAAAGCGTGACAAACGCTCGAAACGTTTAATATAGGTTGCCATATAATAAACTTGTCCCATGAGCCATCCGAAGTTCAGCTAGCTTTTAATTATGGTTAAACATAAGGAGAATTTTAAAATTAATTTCGGGTGTTCTTTCATCTTCTCTAAGACAGTCAAAAACTCTTTAAAAGAAGGAAATGAGTTGTAAATTCGTATTTGTTTACTTATAGGCAATTCAAATGACCAAATCACTAACGGATTTTTCGATTAATTGTTCCAGAGTCCTGTAAAATGAACGAATTTATACACTCTCTGGTAGGCTACATACCGATGGAAATAGGTCTCTTCTCTTTTGGGCATTAATTGAAGGGGGCTTGGTGGAATTTGATATAAAATTACTTAAATAAATAAAATTGTTTCATGGCTGCAGGGTTTGAGATGTGTGTCTTCGTATATTCAGTATTCAGGCTATTCTCTACGGTCCAATGAATTGAATTGAAAATTAATTATTATTACAATTCCAATTTGAAATTCTATTTGTTTTTTTTTTTGTTTTTTAATTTAACCATAAATTCAACTTGTGTATTTTCATTTACACTCTATTCTCACCTACTAAACTCAGATTGAAAAAGTTAAATTTTCTTTAAACTGATAAAAATAACTTTTATATATAAAAACTTGTTATACAGCCTCTAATATATATAAAACTCGTTATTACTAGTGAACTTTAATTTTATTGACTAATCAAAAAGATCTTAGTCTTAAGGCCTCCCCATCGGACTACTTCCGATCATAACGGTATGAAGGTTAAAATTTTTATTAGTCATTCACTTTACTTATATCAAATAATCATAATTTATTGAAACTGCATGTAATTTTTCTTCTTGGTCATTGGTGTGATATTAGTACGTGAACTTTCGCTATCGCCCGGAAATGAGCTTCGTTATGAAGTCCGCCAGGGCCACACGGCAAACAGGAAGTGAACGACAGTTGCTGCGGGTTGACCACCCATTTTATAGGACAGGAGTTCGAATGTCCTCCCTTACCCTTTCTTGATCAGGTTCCCTTTTGTCTCCATGATTGAATCAATATCTCATCATGTGAGTGAGGGAGGGGAGGAACACTTTCTTTAAAAAACAGATTGTGACCTTAATAGTGATAAAAAGAGTATAACACTCTAAATAAATAAATAAAGTATTTTGACCTTTTTCATTAAATATTAAATATTTGTGAAATCTCTAATGAAAGTATAATATTTACTCTTTTTGCATAATTGATTTTAATTGCAATACATTGCAAAATTTTACACTTCCTTTTGTTTAAATTGGCAAATAACAAATATTGAAAGAATATAGAAATTCTTATTTCTTATTAATTAATTTTAATTATTTCGCTTTTTTATTATTCGTTAATTTGATAAATCTACTTTAATTACATAAGATTCAATTTTTTTAAAATATTTTCTAAATATTCAGAATAAATTTTTTAATTATAGAAATTAAATTGGTGGCTTTCTGAGAAATTTTTTTACCACCCATATGTCTCAAAGACATTAAATTTTGTTTAAATATATTTACTAAATCATTCACCTCTTTTGAATCTTATTAGTGCAACAATTTTAGAAGTAAACTTTACTTCAATCCTTCTGGCATTATAAGTGAAGGACACATGCACTAACCTGCATTTAAAGGTGTAAATTTGCAATTTTAGAGATAATATTTTGCAGAGCAAAAATAAGAAATTGTAATAAAAAATAAATTAGGTGTGTCTGCGTGTCGGGTATGGACAGATAACATGAATACGTCTAGAGGTTTGGAAACTTTCGCTACTGAGTCAGTGGAGCTTCGATGCTCGTTGTGGTATCACTGGATTGCGACGATTGTGCCTTTTTTCACCGTATATATAGCTGAGGTTTTTCACAAGTAAGAGGTGACATTATATTAAAATTTGTTTATTTTCAACTTCAATTCAATACGACTTTTTTTTTATACACTAAATCAATAGATTTACGAGCAGGACAGTCGATTGAGATCCCAACGAGCGTCGTAGCTGAACAAAAGTTTTACTAGAAGAAATTTACCAAACGCTCCATTTCATCCCTCACATGATATCACAATTCCCAGTCAGTGAAATAAATTATTTAATGACGGTTGTTCTTTTTTGGTGACTGAGTTTGGAGCGGGATTCCCGAATGTAGACAAGTTCTTGTTGCCGACGTTTTGTACGCCTACCATGCACTTCCTCACGGCTAACAATTATTATACATTATGTAAATATTATGTAAATATTGACTGTTTTTATTTTTTCCCTGCATCCGGGAATCCCATCCCTAACTCAAATTTAATTCTTTGGCTATCATTTGATTTTTAATGTAAATGATATATTTTGAGCTTCCAGGTGAAAATGTATCCCCCCATTTTTCATTATTATCTGGTTTTCTGTTTTCCCAATTTTTAAAATGTATTGACGTTAAAACTTTGGGAAAAAAAGACGGTTATCAAATTCTAAGTTCCAGAAATGAGAAAGAGTTAAAAAAATTTTGTCAGAGAAAATATTGTTCAAAATTTTTATGAGAAAAAATTGAGTCCATATCATTCTTCTTTGCCTTTTAGACCAAATGGGCCGGGAATCCATTTTAGTTTGCCACCCCTTATAGACTATATCAGGGATGTTAATTGAGCTCACATTTCACTTGTCCTACAAGGGTTTGAGGGCGGCAAATATTTTGTAACTAAAACTGCTTCACTAATTACAATCAAAAGAAAAGAATGATTAAATCAAATTAAAATAAGAAAATTTTGTTACTTTATTTAAAATGAAAAATAAATTTTTAGAATCTGCTTTTCTTATTAAGTTTTCGGTCCTCCTCTTCACATAACCACCTTAAACTCCTTCAGAAACTTTTTATTTCCTTGAAACGCCATAATATAATAATCCCTTCTTTTTTTTAAGTCTTTTTCGGCATCTGTTGCCATTTAGACTCCGTCCTTATTTATTATCAATTAATAGCCAATATAATATAAATAAATTTTTGTCGCTCAGGACCGGAAGCGAACCAGTGACCGTTGGTACCTGAAGCCAGACCTCTAGCTCTGCACCAAGGGACAGGGCCATAAAATCCCTGATAACATTCATTGACAAAACAAGATTTCACTTTTTCCTCAAAGCTGTCTTATAAAACATTGAGATGAAAATGAATGACACTTATGTTACGTTTTCACTGAATAGTGCCAACACAATATCAAAATTTTCCGTTTTAAAAATAATTTGGATAAAATTTTACCAAAAATTGAAAAATTTATTTTTCGTTTTAAAGTTTAGAATCTGTAAAAAAAAATTCTCTAGGATGCTCCTTCAGAATCCCTTTACGATTCATGTTTTACAATAGAGTTTAATTGGAAAATCACCAGCTAAATCAAATAAACCAGAATATTATAAAAGGGAGTTCCTGATTAATATATTCCAAGCAAGGAAGCAGTTCTGACGGTCGGTATGACGTCGGCGGGTGTGTCGCTGTCCAGGTTAGCGCGTGTCTTTTGGGCCGATGGTTCCTGGCGCTCCGCCAACGCCTCGGCCTTGATCTCCTGGCCGGCTCCGGCTCCAGCAAGCTCTCCTGCTTCGCAAATTTCACTCTTTTTAAACTAGCACTCTCTGAGTCTGTGCAAAACACACCGAATCTCTAATTACTACATAGTAGCAATTGAAAGTAAGGCATTCGGAACCTCACAAACAGCTGATTTCATCTCTTTTCTTTCTATATATAAAATAAATAATAGGTTAATGTTAAAAATTCTTAAAAATTAAGAAACTGAAAAATAATAAAAATCATGGTATTCATATGTATATTTTGGGCAATAATTTATTTTTAATAGAAATTTTTAAAACACACTGGAAACCTGCTTGCTTTTCAATTTTCTTTATTCATCTAACGCCTGTTAGAGGATCATTTAATCTAATTGGGTTAAAAAGTTTAAACTAGGATGACCAGCCCAATTGTTTGCTTCTAATCTCATTGATAATTCTACATTTGTATTTAAACTCTGATTAAAAATATGGGCTCATACTTTTCTTTTTACTCTGCTTTGGATCTCATAACTCAATTTATTCTCAAGTCTTTTATATGTTGATGCACAAATTTGTAGAAAAAGAATTACTTTTATCCTTTACATTATTTCTAATAGTTTGGTCTTTCTCGAAATTCTAAAAGTCTTATCATTATTATACAATAAAACTGTTATGGCTAAAAGATGCTCCCCTCCAGGCTACAGAGACAAAGATCTCAAAGGGACCTTTTTCTCTATAAATTAGGAGGATACTCATGAGTCTTTCCCTGCCTCTCCAAAATTCCAAAAGCGGCCACGCTATATCTTTTAAAATAGTGTTTTTTCAATATACATAGAGAAGGTAATAATTTCTATTTTAGATTGAGTTAACAATTTTATTTTTGTTTTTCTTAAGAATGCCCCTTTTTCTCATTATTCCTCTCTTACTATAAATGACTTATTTTCTTTTTGTCTTAAATATGAAGCTAGGATATTAAATGTAGAGAAAATAAACTATCAAATATGGTTATTCTACTTTTGCAGCCCAATATATCTGCAAATAAATGATGTAAAACTCTTTTTATTTAACTTTCTAATTTATCCTGGGTCATGTATTATTAATCAGGTGGTTGTATTTATTGTACACCTCTTCTAAAAATCAATAAATTTTCTACATTTTCGTTCCCATAAATTTAATCCTAAATGAATCAATTTAAATGGTGAAGTATACTTCGAAATATAATTATTATTTGTAGTCAAATTTAAAGTTAAATTTTGACTAATATTAATAATATAACACTCCTCCATGACCTTCACTTAATGAAATAGCAAATTTTAATAAATTTTATTTATTTTATCAATTAGTTTCGAGACTTATTAAAGAATGGCCATGGCATTTTTTAAGATACACGAATTATTCGAGTATCCAAAAAAAGTATTAAAAATTAATTTCTCCATCGTTCATCCGAATTTCAAGAATAATCAAACCTGAAGAATCCAATTTGGAATCATTTGAATATTTCCCTTATATTCCTATTCCTTTCTATTTTATATATAATGGGGAAATAATATTTTTTTTTAAAGATATAGCAATTAAAGACCATTCATATATATATATACTGAAGACTCCGTCCATATTTATTTAAATTAATTATACTAAAGTAATTTAAATTAATTTTTTTACTCAAGACAAAAAGCGAACTTTTGAAATAATGGTTAATTATTTATTATTTAAAAAGACTAGCCGTTTCCTGTCATTTCA
>JAAAKE020145570.1:0-13110 GCA_010014785.2 Anisolabis maritima | reverse complement strand
AAAAAAAAAAAAAAAAAAAAAAAAAAAAGAGAAAAGGAGGGGGGAGGGGGGGGGGGGGGGGGGGAAGAAATAAGAGTTAATACATTTCAAAGATCATCATCTAATAAATAAATGATATACGACCGTATGAATTTTAATCCAAATCGTTAGAGCAAATTTTGAGAAAATCGAAAAAAGTACTAGTATTTGTTGGCCGATTTCATTGAAAGGCTTCGACGTGCAAGCCACGAGTAAACTTTGTTTAAATGTAAAGTTTCGAGCTCTTTTTTCAATTTTGAGAAATCTTGTTCATAGACAGACAAACCATTTTGCGAGATTTCTTTTTTTTTTTATAGTCCAAATGTGTATTTCCGTTGAAATTGAAAAAACATCGAATTTTCTTTGACGATCGCAATACTTTCTCACGAGATATTTCATATATAGAGGAGATTTCGCTAAGCCTTGTACAGCTGAGAGGGCTGATAAAAAGGCTGTTTAGGTAATGTAAGCACGTTTATCAAACCCTATCAAAAGAAGAGGAAGATGCGAAATATAAAATACCACATGAAATGAAACTATTCGTTTAGTTATGTTTAGAGTATTAAGAGTGTAAAAGGGTTTGTGTGAATGGGCCATAGTTTTAGAAAAATTCTCTTTTAAAGAAATATTAATAGAATTACGGATATCAACAAAACTTGTAACCGATTTAGATAAGTCGTCTGGTTGTTAATATTTTTATTTGCCCCCCCCCCCCCCACCATGGCCGAGTGTTAGAGATACTGACATTGCCAACCTTGAAATCCAAGGGATCTGGGCGCGATTAAAATTTCATTAAACCAATCGGTCTAAATATATAAGCCTGGTTAATTTGTATTGTAAATAATAAATAATTGAATTGTTTAAAGTATCTAAGACCTCAGGTAAAATATTTTTATTTATATCTTGGGCTCAAACCCTTAGAGCAGTGATTCTCAACCAGTGTACCGCGGCAATTTAGTTTGCCGTCCCTGCGAATACCCCATACATGAGCAACTTCAGGCAAGTAGTTCAATCTACTCTACCTTCCTAGCGGGGACTGGCTGAACCAATGCGCATGACTATTACAGTTCTGAACTGGTTCTAGATTTAACCTAAACAAAGCTTTATACTAGGCTAGACTAGCAGTCGCTACTTCACTTTATATTTCATTTATTGTATGCTATTTGTACAAAATATATTATAGGTACATCAAACAAGTAAAATTCTTTTAAATTTATTTTTTTGTTAGTGTGCCAAATTTTTAAATTATTAAAAGGGTACCGTGACGAAAAAAGGGTTAAGAATTACTGCTTTAGAGTGTCAAATTTTTTTAGATAAATTACGAATAAATATAATATTATCAATTTCAATCCATTTATTTGATATTATTTTAAATTAAAGTTAAAAAAAAAAAAAAAACTCTCCATTGACAACTTCTTAATAATGACTTTTGACTTAGTTATTTATTTATTGGAATTTTGAAAAAACTAATATTATTAAATGTGCTAGATAAAAAAAATTTAACCGCACTCGAGTCAGCCAAAAAATAAACATAAATATTAATAAAAACAAACAGCAGCCTTATCTTGCTGTAGCTTGGTCAACAGTTTTGTTGAGAGTCCGTAGATTCTATGTATTTACATAATTTAAATAGAGATCTCTCGAAAAAGCAAATTTAATTGTTAATTTCTCTAAAACTCAGGCCCAATATCACAAACCATTTTACACTTTTAATATCCGCTTCTGATGATATATAATGGATTTTATTTGGAATTTTACAATTCTCGGCATCTCCTTGTCAGCATCAATTTGTTTTTTTGCCTTATTTAAAACAAAAACCCTGGTTACGCTTCTACAGACCCTTGTCAGTCACACAACAAATAAATTTGGTAGTCAAGGTTTGTGTTTATTTACTTCACCACATCACAAATCTAAAATTAGAAATCTACGCTAGATTCAAAATAAAAAAAAAAGAATTATTTTTAATATGGCATTGGAGGAGGCGAGTGGCTAAGAAAAGCTTCGGATTCTCGAGTTCGAGTCCAGCTTGACTCTAAAATTATTCAACATTAACAAAATCTCCACGTAGGGTAGGAAAGTGGGGGATAATCTCAACCCTAGTACCAGGCACAATGGGCCCAATTCGTAATGGTCTAAGTATCGGACGGGGAACTCGTCCTTAAAATTAAATCCAAGAAATAGGGCAGTAGTTCTATTCCTGCTTTGGCAGCCAGCCCTCCCGAGAGGTTTAAGATATTAATAACCTTAAAAGTCAAGGGGTGTGGGTTCGGATCTAAAGGAGTCCGATGATAATTTATTTAAATCATGCCAATTGCTGTAAATAACTATTCTTGAATAACAAATCTCATAATAAATATATTTGTAATTTTTTAAAGACAAAAAAAGAAATCCAGCTCTAAGAGAAGAGCTCTAAGCAAGAAAGAAGAGCGATATTTAATCGCTTTTTACTAGGAAATGAAAAATGGATGAAAAACACACTTCTTTATTTTACAAACCCCTTTTAAAAAATTAATTTAAAAAAAAAATAATTAAACTCCTACTTAAAAAGAGTAAAATAAAAAAAAAAAAAAAAAAAAAAAAACACTTAAATAGATCTATAATATTTTTATAATCATTATAATTATAATTATTAAAGGGAATAGTAAATCCCGTGGAAGGAGTAGGAGTAGTCCTATGGGACACCAAGTGACCAACCCAAAAGGGAAGATTTATAGCGTGATTCGTTCAGGGGTTGTCCAACCCTTTGGGGGTATCTCCCTACATACTACTACTACCACTACTACCACAGTGCAAAACAACACCCATTTAAAATGCCTCTCACGTGATATACGAATATTTATACCCTCTCTCTCTCCCCTTCTCTTCATTTAGAAATTAGTTTTTTTGATTAAAAAAAAAAAATTAAATTAAATAAATAAATAAATCAACAAAACACAAAGGCAGACATATGCTTGCTTATTTATTTATTCAAACCGTAGATATTAATTAATTTCACACAAAACAACCTCTCTTAATTATTAAATTGATTACGACGAAAAGGAATTTGATTTTCTTATTAAAATATAGATGACACTCGAATTCTCGCTCTCTCTTCTTTCTTAGTATAATTAGTAAACAAGTAGAAAAGTTATACTACATGTCAGAATATATTATCGACAATGCTTTGTTTTTATAAAATTAGAAAATTCTAATTATTATGTGTGAAAAATCAAGAACTATGGCATTTAAACTCCGGTCATATTTATTTAAATTATTCACGATGAGATGGGTGGCTGTACACCACACATCTCAGAGATATGTGAAAAGGGAGGAAGTCAGCCAGGAGGGCCAAAGAAAAGATTTACTTAATACGATTTCGGCTTTTTTGATATTTGTATTTGTATTATGGGTTAGCGATCTCATCAAAATCGTTGATTCCCAATATTTATTTATTTTATTCTTTGTAGTTGATAAATAATTTTTATTCTTTCTGATGACATCGCCAGATGACTGCTGATGAGCATTAATTTATCTATATACACTTTATATATGTTATATATAATTTTGTATTGTAATATACAACAACTCCATCTGCGATTTTAATGTTTTATACATTGAATCTGCATATATTGTAAAGTATAATTCAAATTTTTTTTGTAAAGTTTTTTAATTTTATTGCTCATTTCAGCTATAATGACTGATGATTGCATTATCTAATTAAAGCCGAAACGTTTCATTATTTTGGGAGTTTTATTTCGCTAGAGGCTACCCTATTGGCTGACTTCGTCCCTTTTCACATATCTCTTTTATTTAAATTAATTTGTGGATAATGTAATTTAAGGCCCATGATAGAGAGCGAACCCTTAGATAACAAGAGCTCCACCTCTATTCTAACGAAGAGTAGCTAAATTTTAAAGAAAAGTGTAACAATCTTGACGGTTAATGAGGTGCCAGAGTGTGAGTGGGAGACCGGAGTAGAATGTCAGTTGTAGCTCAGGTAACTGGAGGTCGTCAATCCAGTTTGAATTGAATTCTTTCGTATAGAAATAATAAATTACATTAAGAAATCCTATTATACTAACATAAATAAATGATACCTTCAAAATCAAATTGCAAAAAGATTAAAAAGAAAAAAAGAAATTCGATTATCCGGGCGCTAGGAGTGCAAAAGCAGGAAGATCATAAAAATCATGATATAAGAACAATGTAGATCTTTAAACAATTGTTTATTTTTTATCCAATTTCGCAAATGAATAAATACTTTAATGAAAGAAAAGAGGGAATGGAAAGTAAATAAGTAAAAAAACATCAATATTGTTAAAGAACATTAAATGAAAAATAAAATCCTTAAAAAGACAATAAATAAAGAGAGAAAGAGGGAATAATAAAAGAAGGGCTTGTCTATTTTATTTAAATTTATTTAAACATAGAATATCTCTAACCAAATTGATTCTTGAAAAAAAAAAAAAAAAAAAATTAGAAACAGTGTTAATAAATTACAAAGATTATTATTATTCCCACTTGAGATTATTATTTCTATTATTTATTCAGGCTTTTATAATATGTACAATAATTTATATGCGTAGTGTAGAAAAGCCCTTTTAATGCCCTTCTCCACCCCCATGTGAATGAATGGAGTCGCGCGCGTTTATCCCTTTGCCTGAATAATCTCAGATTAGATGGAAATCGTATAAATGTAAAATAATCATAATAAAAATGGCAAGAGAGAGTGACTTAAAATTTAATTCATGATCATCATCATGATCATCATCAACGTATATATATATATGAGGGAGGTGGAAGGGGAGCCGGGGTTGGAAACCCAATCTGCCTGCTGCTTCGATTAAATTAATTTTCAACAAGGATAAATAATTGCCACGTTAGTTTCGCGCCTTTATAAATCGTTTTTTTTTTTTTTTTTTTTTTTTAGGGTTGTGTAAAATATTGCCTCGGAAATATGTTTAATATGGAAAAATATACATAGATGAGGATGGATTGAAAAAAATCTTATTATTTATATTAAATTAATATTAATATAGTATTCTTCCCTCTATCTAGTTATGAAGTTTACGTTCCTCATTTTGAGAAGTTAATGTAATAAAGATTGAAAAGTTTGTCAGGAGGAAAACATTAAAGAAAGTTAGAAGAAGATTTACAAATTGGTGAAAAGTATTCCCCATTTGGCGAGGTGGTTTAGACTCTCCATCTCTTTGATAAATATTTTTTACAAGTCTCTTTTCGGCAAATGAGGTCATATTTATTTAATATAAATAAATTTTATCGTTAAGGACGAGTGACGAAACAGTGATCGTTAGATAATGAAGCACGAGCTTTACTCTAAGGGAGAGTTGCAAATTCTTCATTTAAATAAATAATATAAATATATCCCAAAGTAACTAAATTTTAAATAAATAAAGAAAAACACTTGGAATAAAATTTTTATAAGAAAGTAAATACATAGCAAACTATTTTCGACAAGAGTTGAAAAATATCAACCCAAGTGATACTGGAGGAAATGAAGATTCAGGGAGAGTGATCTGCTTGTTGAATACTAAATAAAAAAAAAAAAAAAAAGAAATAAAATAAGAAAAATTTAATAAAAAATTAATAAGTTTTGTTAAAGATTTTTTTTTATCATACAAAAATTATTTTATGTAAAAAAAAAAATATAAGAAAAAAATAGAAAATTGATGGATTGTAATGAGGTAGAGAAAAAAGGAACATTAGAAATGAATGATGGTGGATGCAGTCGTCCGCTCCCCTCAGTGAATCTAGCGGTCTGCTAGATGACTGCCTGACGATGATGATGATGATGATGATGATGCAAATGATGGTGATGTAGTTGAATCAAGACGACACTTCTTCGGGGCAGTAGTCACAAAAGCCAGCGATCCTCGCTGAAGTCGTTATTTGTGCTCTAGCTGAATAAATGATCCTCTTGAACGTAGTTGAAGTCGTAATGGCGACTGCCGAATTCGATGTGTCCTCCTCCGCGAGGAAGTAGTCGCCTCGGCGATCTGAAAATTCTCCTGGAGAAAGACTGACCAAGCAACGATAAGGAAAAGGAGACATGAGTTTTTCCAGATTATATAATATTTCTTTTTTTAATCGATTTCTCGATAAATTTTAAATTATAATTATTAATTATTCTTGGGAGAGGGCAGGTTCAGCCGAAATAAAAGCCTTTAGGTGCTCGATCTCGGAGACCTGAACCTGCCCTCTCCCAAGAATAACTGTTTCACACAGCCACCAAATCTCTTCTATTATAATTATTAATTCATTTCTTTTTAATAATAATTCATTAAAATTCTTATATTATTAGATGAAAGAATCAATTTTTTAGAAATTATATAAAAAATATATTTTCCATCGCAATTGAAATATTTTTAATTTTATATTATATAAAAAAAAAATGATTATCACAATAATCATTCATCTCTCTGTAGTTCTCAGGCCCTTGTGCGATGAGGAGGCAGTGGCTAAGTCGGATGCAAAACAACTCGTGTTCGAGTCCGGTTTGTCGCAAAAATAATTATTTTCAACTTTGCCATGGCGCAGGAAAATGATTTAAAAAATGGCCGGCGAGGGGGGTTAAATGAAAGAATATGAAACGATCGCCGTAATAATGATAAGAATTTTATCAGTTTTCGTTTAATTTTTATCTTCCCTCCATCCACTCCTAGAAAAGAAACAAACAACGAAGTTTTCCTTTTACTCTGCGATATATTCAAAATGTATGACTCCATGATGACGTTCGTTTGATGGGGGAGGGAAGTGAAGTCGTCAGGTGATAAATAATGCCTCAAAGAATATTTTATTTATCACATGACGCCTTCACTACCCGATCATCCTAAAATATATATATTCTATGTTTTTTGAGCGTCTAAATATTGGTTTACTTCTCTCCTGATTGTGTGACATATGGGGCATAAATTAGTTTGCGTGGAAGGTATGGTTTTTTTTTTTTAAAGTGATTTTTCGGCTGCTGAGACCATTATGATATATATTATCCAATTATATATAGAGAAGAATCCATATAGATGGCGTTCAGTCTGAACCATCCATCCGAAGTTGATCGCTGCTTGGCCTTGCTTATCTTGTTAAATCTTGGTGGCTGTTATTCTTCTCTCCGGCAAGGTTGACAGTTCGCTAATGGATTTGTTGATTAATTGTTCTAGATTCGATCATTTGAGGTAGGTAGCCACATTCCAGCAATCAAAAACTCTAACTATATTCTGCAAACCATGGTAACGTTTTTTTTTTTTTCATTTTTAAGAAACAGAATATATTATTAGTAAATAAAAAATATTTTCAGGAAATAGGAATTTATTGATTAAAGTAGATGAAAATATAATATAAAAAGGGTGAGTGTAATTGCATTTATATAGCCTGTCCCTTTGAGCAAAGACAAGATTAAGATTATTGCCTCATGACCCAAGAGTCAGGAGTTTCTTTCTCGACCTGGGCGATATTTAAAATTATTGAAAATATTATAAGGTTCTCTCTATTAATTTTTATAAATATGAACGAATAACTTCAAAGTTAATTTTGGTTCTGATGGTAGGCAACCAAAATAATTCCGTAGTTGAACCAATAAGGTCAGTGGAATTAAAATTGGAACTTTGTGAAAATGGAGAGCAAATTATGAAAAGTGATTTATTTATATTTATATAGCTATATATAATGATTTAATTTCTCCAAGTGAAAAATTATAGTATTTTGGTAAATAGCCAAAATGATCGGTCTAAAATATAAATGATAATTTAAAGCGACAAGATATTTTTTTTTTTTTTTTTGGAAAGGAAATGAAAGAAAAAAAGTTTTCACCTTGAAGTCGACACATTTAGGACTCTAAACTCTTTCTTGATTCGTCAACTTAAACAACAGGGAAAAAATAATTGTATTTTGGGATAATATTTCGCTCAAGTTGAGGAGAGAGATTTTTTCGTTTTTCAGATGTGAACTTCAAATGAAGTGATTGATTAAATCTTTATATGCCTTGGAATGAATGAATTCATTCTATTTTGATTGCTGGAAGGTAGGCTACCTAAACGACCAACTCACTAATGAATTGCTCTGGAGCAATTAATGGAAACACTCAGCAAGATCGAACAAATGTATCCTCTTCAAAACTTTATTTCACACCGGAGCTATAGACGAATTTTTCTAAAATATTTTTTTTTTTTTTTTATTTAGAGGATTCGTAGAGTTAAAAATCATGATTTCAAAAAGATCACCAGTAGGCTTTCCTATACAACCTTTTGAATGTGTAGAAAAGAATAAAAGAACACTTTTCACTATTATATTATTTTAATTTATCAAAAATAATTCAAATAAAAATTTTCCCGAAAATTTATAAATTCTGAAAATAACTAAAAGATATTTCACTGAATTACAGAACTAAGTCCGGTGGTTAGGACATCCTGGTTCTTATTTGTTTTCTAGATTCAATCACTTTGGCACGGGCCATCTAATCCAAGGATTATGAGAATCTTACTTTATATCTTATAATAAATCGATGGGCACACTAAGGTGGCTAAGATATTCCTTAAATGAAAGAGAGAGAGAGAGAGAGAGAGAGAGAGAGATCTCATTCATCTTAGATTAAATGAAAATAAAATCAGCAAATGACGAAGAGAGAGAAGAAATAATTTAATGTTTTTCCATTCTCTCTCTCTCTCTCCATTCTATTGAGAATATGAATAAAGAGAGAGGGGAGATATATATTTAACAGAGAGAGCGAGAGAATATGATTCTATCAAAAGGAACAACAACAACAACAACAACAACAACAAAGCATTGACTTGCATGCGGATGGAGTCTGCGCTCTCTGATTTACGTCCTTACAATAGAAGGGCAGAAGCTACTAGCCAAAGGGATGAATGGCCTCCCTTCTTTGTCTCCTCATTGTATACGTCATAAGAGAGAGGCAGAGAGAGATGTGGTGCTCAAAAACTCTGATTGCTTTCCATCTATTGATATATATATATAATAAATAAATAATTTTTTGAAATCAAGAAAAGAAATTCATTTCGTTCGTCCAAAAAAAATAAATGTACCATGAGGTGATTTATATTCATTCGTTTTGCTTGTTGGAAGGTAGGCAACCGAAATGACTAGCCTAGTTAATTTCTAGAGAGCTGGAGATCAAAAATACATTAGTGAGTTGAACTTTTTTTTGTATTTACTTTGTTCTGTTGTGTAATTTGTATTTGTGTTTGATTGCAGCTAGGCTTCGAGAACTTGAGCAGATCGTTATTTAATTGGATTGCCAACCTTTCAGCAACCAAACAACCAAAGTAATGAATTAATTTATTCTTAGGCTAGTCTCGTTTCTTTAAAGATTCGTTCTTCTTTTTTGTCCGAATAGCTTTTTTTTTTTTTTTGCAATATGGGTAGTATTTAAGCCATTTGTAAAGAACATTATTTCTGTCAGTAGAATAAATTAGATATATATTTTTATTTTCATTTTACAATTATTTAATTTACATTGTTCCTGGCCAAATGCTCATTATGCGAGGCCAATAATGTAAGAGAAAAATAAAAATTTTGATTTTTAAAATTTTTATTGTCGAAATAAAATCCTTCCAGATGAATAAATATAATAGATAAAGTGTTAATGAAATTTTGAAGCAAATATTTTAAAATGATTAAGTGGATCACTACAAAGAGTTAAGTGATATTTTTCAATCAGCCTATGCTTCTCTGCTCAATTTAATTGCTGAAAAAAAGGTTAAAAAATATTATTGCATTTTTTAACTGATAGAGAAATATCAAATTCAATGACTGGGAGAAAAAAATAAAAGAAATAAAAACCAGAAAATTATTAATCATCAACATATTTCTCTCTTTTAACTGATAGAAAAAGGAACATCCGGTAACAATTAAAAAATAAATAAATCAAGAGGTTTTGTGACATTTTATTTTATTTTTTTTTTGATCTTGCGTAGTTGCATATATTAAATCCCGCGTCTAATTACGCATTATTTGTCATTGTGTCTGTTTTTTTCTCTCTCTCTCGCTATATATATATATATAATATTCCTTGAGTGTTTTTCTCTCACCTTTTATTTAAGCTGGTTTCTCAAAGAGCCTAAAGCGGCTCTGTTATTTATAGCTCTTTGACATGGTTTTTTTATCCATCTATTTATTTCCAGTGATGGTGGTCCCCCAAAGCGAGAAAACTCAAAAAAGTCATCATCAGTGTCTCCTTACCAAAAGGATAAGTATTAAATGACGGCCTGATGCGCCCATCAAATTGTAAAGGATAAAAAGTGTTTGCTTAAACTAATAATAATACAGAGAATATATACCACTCTTCTTTTATATAGTTAAATAATTTTTTTATTATAATTATATTGACGATATCCGCTCAAATTTATTTAAACTAAAATCATAGAATTAAAGGCTCGGGTCCAGAACCAACATTCTTTGGATTTGGAAATTATCAATATAAACAATAACTAATTTATGAAAAATATTATTATTAGTATATACAAACTTCTTCAAAAATAATTAGAAAAAGTGTATTCACTTGATGAATATTTAGAAGACCCACATGAAATCAAAAATTAATAAATAAAATATTATGAAATTTGATAATTTTGAATTTTACGTAGCTCTCCTAAATTAATACGAAAAAGATACAGTTTGTCCAATTACTTATGGAGGGGGTAGTACATATTAAAATATTTAAACGACCTTTTCAAAATGTGAAAAATTTTGAAGCTTAAAACGTCAACAAGAATTTGAATAAAGAAATAATTTACTTTCTGCTTTATGTGAATATTTTTTATGTTTGTGTTAACAATGTCAAGCCCTGTTTTCGTTCATCCACGGGGTGGGGATTAATTATTTGTAATGCATCTCTGTAACAATGAATGTGTGTTTTCTAACAAAGTTAATGAAAAAGAGAGGCTGAATAAAAAAAATTAGGTAACAATAAAATTGAAACCGGAAATGTCTCTGGTTTTATTTTGGTCGTTCTAATCTTTGGCTGACGCCCCAATTTTAATCGAGTCATAAATTAACCACAAAACAGAATCTCCAATTAATAGGCCTCTTCTTAGTGTTATTTAAAAAACAGGTCAGGTGTTTCTCTAAAAATTGCATTTTTTTTTTGAGCCTTAATATAAATCAAATAAGTAAAAGTTCTAGAGATTTATTTCTCATAAGCCTAATGCTTCCCAAGTACACTGCACTAAGGCAAGAAGACTTCGCCACTTCTTAGTAGAGGACAAAGAAATTTTACTAAATCGATTTGGTATTTTCAAAAATTAATTAATTTCTCCATCACTGAAGATAATTGAAGAGTTGAACACCAGAGATAGTCACAAGCCACTCTCCAACCAATTTCGAATTTTCTTAATCGTGGTCTTGTTCAACAGCAGATATAGTCTATTCATAAAAACGTTATTTATGAAATCTACAATATAATACTTGTTTATAATATTGTTTATGGATTTTATCACACTTGCAAAATGCGTTTACGATTTTTAGCTCGGGAACTTTCATTTTTTAAATAAAATTAAAAATTTTATCATAAAATACAAGTTTTTTTTTTTTTTTTATTTATATTTACAGCATGTTGAGTTGCTGCTATGACCCTTTAGACCAGTGATGGTGAACCTAAGACCCGCGAGTCACATTTGACTCACTCAACATGCCCACATGTTATCTTTAAAGAATTTAAAAAAAAAAAAAAAAAAAAACAACGGAAAGTTTAGTTTGAAACTTCAGAACCGTCCACACTCGCTTCGCCAGCGTCTCTGTTTCGGATACAGATCGGTCCCCATACTTCCTAACGAAGCGCGAACTGTCTTGAGTTCTGTTGTCAGATGCCATCTATCAAGAGGATGGTTTCCTCAATTATTAAAATCAAAATAATAATTAAATGTGTACTTGTATTATTTGCAGGGTTTTTTCCTGAAAGTAGTCTATTCTCTTATTTTTCAGTTATGGTAAAATTAAATGTATAAATATTCCGATATCAGGCTTTTGTAGTTGGGGCCGCAGTGGTTGGCTGCTCCTCTTCACCTCGACCGCCACTGGGGAGAGGCAGATGTATGAACGAAGTTTTTTGTCTTCGGTAATCAAGGACTTTACAGTTTTGCTATCTACTAATTTAATCAATTAATATCTGGAAGTTTAGGTTTTCAGTTCACTACTTCTTGGTTTATCCATTAGTTGATTTACCAAATATAGAGATTGCCGATTACTAACCTAAACGAATTAAAGAGCGTAAAATTGCTTTGAAATATTCTCTGCCTAAAGGAAGAAAATCATCCAAGCATCCAAGTCTATCCAAATCAATCCAGAGATTTCTGAGTTTAAAGATAAGAAGAAACGTAACTTAGCTCAGCAAAAGCCCATCAAAGCTACTCCTCTAAGTTACCAGTCATTTTCTGACAGATATGAATGAGAGAAGTTATCTATACAATATTATAATCCGAAAATGTTTACCATGTCAGCCTCCTGCGTATCCTGTCATGATGACGTTGCAATCATTGACTGCGAGAAGAGTTTGACATTATTTCTAAAAGTGAGCTTAGGTGAAAAATATATTGGAGATGATCTGGTTGAAGTATAATATAAGAAGAGAGTTGTGCAGCGAGGCATAAGAGCCTCTATTGATAAAAAACTTTATTCGGGACGTTTCGGATCATGTCATCTTCAGGATAATAGGTCTACAAAGTTATATGTAATATTAAATAAATAAATAAATTGTTAGGAATTGTGATACAAACTTCTATGTATATTGTCAATGAAAGTGTGATAATTGAAAGTGATCGTGAGTAAAATTCATGTCATTAATATTCTAACATTTTTCTCAATTTATATAAATGATTAAATATAATATATAAAATTATATAAGGCAGTACTCAATTGCACCTCAAATATAGACCAAATGAATCTCATGAAATTTTTAGAAATTAATTCCCCCCCCTCCCCTCCCCTCCCAGAAAAAAAATTTGACGATGAGATTAAAATATACTTTATATATAAAGGGCAAATAAATAAAAGGGTAAATTTTAGACAAAAGTATATTTATTTATATAGGCGATTTTTGCCGGGTATTTCGGAGGCTATTTCCAACTCTCCTTCATCAGCGGA
>JAAAKE020145569.1:0-31971 GCA_010014785.2 Anisolabis maritima | reverse complement strand
AATTTCGGATTCCAATAAAGTATCAAAAATGGAGTCCAAATCTGTAAAAAATTTTAAAATAGGTCCATGGTAATATGGTCAAAATGGCGGACGAAATTTTACTAAAATATCACAATTTTTACGTTAGATTCGGATACTAGCATCTATATCCACCCTATTATTTTGAAACTGTGCCAGCGAAACGATCTATTCCGTAGCCCTTGCTTTTAGTTCTTTGCGGCAATGCAACTTTGCCAATTCCTAGAAGATTTTCTTTAAAAAGAATAAAAATGTTTAGACGAATATCTTAACACAAAAATGGTCCTAAACTTCAACTTTAATTTGCTAATGACCCGGCTTGGAGCTTCTCTCTCGGAGGTCCATCTGAGTGCGGGTTCTTGCATTGGAGTCCGGACCAAGGCTCCTTTGATTAACTAGAAAAGTTGTCCGATGTTTTTAGCATTTTTTTTTTTAATTATTAATAAAGAGAGGTTGTTGAATTCATCTCTCATGACAAATTGTCAATTGATTGTTAATTTGGAAGAATAAAAAATATAAAAGATTATCTTATGCACAAATTAATAGATTATTTTTTTTAGATGGAAAAAGAAAGGCATTGTGGACCAAATCGGCAAAAACAAATACGTAGTATTGAAGATCTCAGATCTAAAATGGTCGTTAGTTTACCTAAACCACAACCGCCTCCACCCATACAGAAAATGCCTTGTCGGCAAACAAAAAAAAGTCCACCCAAAATTAGGAATAAATTTTCACCGAAACCTTTGCGAGAAATCAACCAAATGAACACAAATAGGTAATATATCCAATTTACCCATTAATTTCTGTTTAATCAAATTTTTTCCCGTACACTCCATTTAGTCTAATTTTCTCTTCTCTGAACTGGTTAATACCCTATCCTTATGAGAGAAAAAGTGGCCGATTAATTCCCTTATGCGTCAATTCTGTAATAATCCGTTCATCTATAATAACAATAATTAAGTGATAAGAGCTCTTGATTCCTGAACTAAGAGTGAGTAGTTCACTTTCCGTTTTGAGCGATAAAATATTTTAAATATTTGGCTAATAATTGATTTAACTAAATATGGAAGTTAATATTTGTTATCTTTTTAATTAAATAATTTATCGTGTATGGCTAATGGCCTCCGATTCCAAAAAGGCAAAAAAATATAATAAAGGAGATTTTAAAATCATTCTTCTCATTTACTATATGACGACATGTACTTTTTTATCTTTTTATTTTTCTTCTTAGTCCATTTGCTGCAAATTTTTTTTTAGATTCTCTTTTCTTAAAAATGCTTGACTCAATTAGACTAACAATTTTGAACTTGAGAGCCTTTATTATCATTCATTCCAATTATTATTAAACATTTATTTTTTTAGACCTAAAAACCAAGATGCTAAATATAAAGTTCCTCAATTACATTTTACAAAACGACGAGAGGTCCCTAACACGCCTGAACCTGAAAATGAATCGCCTCAATTCCCTCGAGTTTCGCCTGGAAAAAAACCAAAACCTGTGTCGCCGAAAAATAAAAATATCAGTTCACCAAATAGGTAGGTGTTTTATTTTATTTTATATAAGAATTTTTTTTTCTTTAAAAGTTTTCTTCTTAATATATAAGATGCAGCCACAGGTTAAATCACTTAACGTACAATCATGTATTTTTGAATTTATATTGATTACCTAGATGCGGGATCATCTTTTTGATATTCCAATTTTAAGGGGTACTTGCTCTAACTATACTTATGTTCATTTGTTGATAGAAAACAGATTTTAAGTCGCCACCAATTATTACTGCGCTGACCAACCACTGAAACTCAAAAGATTTTCCACTAAAAAAACTGCTAAGATCTATTTTGAAGAACAAAAAATTCTTAATCCACTATAAATCTTAAATATTGCTATGCATTCATAAAAAGTTTCGCCACTACTGCATTAATGTTTAGAAGTTTATTACAATTTAATATAAATATTTTATTTATAATTATTATCTTTAAGAATACACATATATAGCTAAGTAGAATAAAGTGAAATAAAAGAGGGTTTTGCTGAGTGTTTTTTTCTTTTTATTGACAATTCATACTGTCTTTTTGGTCGTTTATGCGACCATCTTATATATATATATAATATTATATTATTATAAAAAGCCACACTCTCAATAATAGTTCTTCGCAAATCAGACATGTGAGACATTTATCCTAACTCAGTCATGAAGATGGTCATCTAGTCGAAAGAAACGTCGGTTTAAGTTGCCAATAAAAAGAGAAAACACCTAGCAGACACTCTCTTTTATTTCCCCTTCTACTACAATCACTATTATCGTTGACTCGAACTATGAGATATTAGTCCCATTTCCTTTGTACTCTAGACCAGCAGTTCCCAACCTGTGGTACTCGAGTGTCAAGCGGCCGGTACGTGAAAAATTAATAAAATAAGAAAAAATATTTATTTCCAAAATACATAAAAAAAAATATATTATATATAAAAAGTTCTTTTTTTTTCAAAAAATTTTTATTTACTGGTACGCAATCCTCATGCCTAAAATTTACCGGTATTTGATACCAAAAAAGCCTAGTCAGGATGGAAAAATCGAATAATTTCCTAATCTTTAACAGAAAATTTTAGTTTTTATATATACATCAATTATTTAATAAAATTTTTAAGATTAGTTAATAAAAAAGACGAATAAATATTTTATATTTTTTAGGCCCCGAAGCAAACATACCCGGAGTCCGATTAAAATTTCAGATGGAGAGATGTCACAAGACGAGGGTGAGGATCAAAAACATAAAAGACAAAAATCCAAAAGTCCAACACCTAAAACAAAACAAAAGAAAATGCAAGATGATCGCTCGAAAAAAACCCCCCCTTCAAGGAAACAAAAAGAAAGGAGTAAATCCCCTGTTGATGACAATGATGATGATTTTATAAATGATACTTTAAAGAAACATTTTGATAAACATAAAAAATGCTATCCAAAGCCTTGTGTTTGTCATATAAAATATACAGACGAACAAGATGATGATGATAATGATGATTATGATGACGATGATTTTAGGAAATCCTTTAGTCCTCTTTCACCAACAACTTCAAGTTCAACTTCAGAATCCTCTTCCCCTTCCTCGTCAAAGATCAAAAAGAAATCTAAAAAACGAAAAGATAAACAATCAAAAAATAGAAAATTAATTTTTGCTCAAGAAGATGGAGAAATAAATAAAAAGAAATCTCCGTCGCCGTCACCGTCGCCGTCGCCTAAAAAAATGTCACCATCACCGAAAAAGAAAGATAAAGATGAAGAAATATCGATAAGAAATCCTCCTCTTTCGCTTCCCAAACGATTAAGTGGAATGCAAAGGATTACCACCCCCATGGAGAACATGTCGCCACTAACCAAAGAAGATGCTGTGCGTCATAAACTTGTGAAATGTTACGATCTGAAAAACCGTTTCTTAAGCACTTATTGTCTCTGTAAAGATAAAAATATATCTATCATTCGGGAGGAGGAAGAGGAAGAAGAAGAGGTAAATGGAGAATCTGCTCCAGTGAGTATTAATATTATAAAAAAATTCATCTTCGATAAGAAATACTTTTGATACGTCCTCTAATAGAAGTTACATAGCTTACAAAATTTATCTTATTTCTAATCCATATTCTGCTATAAAAATACATCCTTAGACCCGGTGTGATCTACCAGCTCTGAGACTCATTGATTCCATTGGCACAGTGCCCATCCAGCAGCAGCTTCATGTCACCTCATATTTTAACATTGTTGTCTTTCTGTTGCTGAGTGAGACCTTCACTCAAAAGGTTGACGAAAATAATAGCAATGGTTTTCGAGACATACATTTGAAACAGATATAATATTCAATACCCTCGACCGGACTCACATCAGATAGTCATTATATATTTATCAGTTATTTTGTGAATATTGCTGTTGGATGGCTCCTAGAAGCCGAACCTGGGATCTCCAGCCTATCCGGGCTATCGGTGTGCTTCCTTTGCACCGGACACTCAATCACTAGGTGTACAGACTGGAAACTGCGAGAACAGACATGAATTTGCTATAAGTACATTTTGCCAATGAAACCAATAGGTCTCAGATCTTGCGGGTCGACTGGGCTATATGTATAATGTGAATTTCCTTTGTTAAGCGATTTTCGAGCAATTAATCTTTTTTTATAAAACATATAGTCATTAAAACAAATTCCTTTAATTTCATTAATTATAAAAATATTTTATTGTTTTATGTTTTTCTCTTTGGCAGTCAATAAAAAATTATATTTATTTTCGTCGACCTTTCGAGTGAAGGTCTTACTCATCATTCGGACGAAAACAATGTTAAAATATTATATGACAAGAAATTGTTCATATATAGCACAGCTTGACGAGAAATGGATTTATTTATAAATATAAAATTATAATCGTTTGTATTATTAATAAGAAGGGGTCTTTAAAAAAAGAGGCGCTAGAACTGACCAAATAACTGTTCTGTCTTTACGAATTAGAGATCTTCCAGCCAACACTGAAAGGACAGGTTTCATTGAGTGCTCTCGGCAGTCATCAGACGCTAGACAATTGGCTCACTGTGAAAGCTCTCATTGATTCGTGTATTTCATATGTCGCCTAGTTTGAAAGGGATCTTAATGCATCTTTTTTTCTTTAAACTCAACTACAATATTATTTTATGATAGTTGGGGATCCTGAGTATGTTTCAAAAGGAGAAAATAGTCCAGCAGTGTTTTTTGTCTAAACCGGCCCAATTTATTTTTCCCTATAATAAAATTAATTAATTTGGTTTGGGGGGCCATCACCATCTTTTTTTCTTTTATATCAGTGCATAATACTCAGATACATTCATTCAAAGTTTATTGCACCATAAACAAGCCTACAAGAAAAATAGTTTTATTTTTGAGACCTACAAAGAAATAATATATATGCTCATTTTCCATCTGTAAGTTCTCATTGTTATATATACAATGTATATGATTGCTTAATAATTTTTTTGTAAAAATTAAAAATATTAACTCCTCATGGATGGTTTCTCATTCATTTTTATTTTATGACGATGTCCATTATAAAAAGCAGTTTATGAAGTGAAGATGAGAGGGGTTAAGCCTTCGAAATATTATATTATCTTATTATGTGTTGTGAACTGCTGGATTATTTTTTTACTTTTGAAACATTATATTTTTTTCTTAACGAATTTATTCTAAAAAGCTTTTAAAAAAAATCTAAGGAATATAAATTAGCTTTCCATGATTATATATTTTTAAGTCTTTTTCAGCATCTTAAACCATTTAGACTCCGTTTTTATTTATTTATATAATCTCATAAATAATCTTTGTGTTTTTTTCTTCTTGGTGTCAAACAAATTTTGTTTTGTTAACAATTGGAATAATCTTCTCTCTGTGAATATTTTAAATCACTTATCATAAAGATAGAAAACGTTCACAAGATACTACAATTGGCTTTCGCTTCTTTAAACAATTTGTGATTGGTAATTTCTTGATTGGTGGGGGTCGAGTCCTTGATCAGCATGTCCCAAATAAATTGAAGAGGTCAACCGGTTGACTTTACCAATCAATAAATCAATAAAGGTCTGATAAATTCAGAGCATTTATTAGAAATTTAACAACTTTTTCAAATGCACAAATTATATTAGAGAGGCGGATTTAAGATATAATGTCCCGAGTTCTAAGAGTATTCATTTTTTTTACTCTGTCAAATTTTCCCTGACCAATCCCTAGTTTTTGCCTCTGTGCTTTGTGTAGTCGTTCCAGAATGTTGTCTTTCCTTTTGAGTTGCAGTTGCAATCTACCCCTGTCATTTGATCAATAATTTTGTGAGTCTGGCGCATATCCTCTTGTACCTGGAATAAATCTCATCTTCTTATTCACCAATCTCTGAATTCTTTAAAAGCCTATGTCATGACCCCCACCCCCCTAATCTCAAAAAGAATATTTTCAATTATTTATTTGGATGTATTTTTAGTCTTCTGAAGAAGAAAAAGAAAAAAAAGAACGTCCTGAAGGGAAGAAAAAAAGTCCAAGTATTAAACAAAAAAAATTAATAAAACAACGAGGAGATGAGGCTCTTGCTCAAGAGAGAATTCATAGCGACTATCGACAACTTCTAGAAGATTTGAAAATGCTTACGTCACAAGAACGTGCACTTCGGGCCATGCAACCACCGAGAACACAAGTAAAGTTTTAATTTTACTCTTTCCAAAGATTAGGGATCGGGTTTCTAATATTTTTGTCACTTATAAAAGAAATACGAACTGCGCAAACCGGCTTCACCGCTTCGCACCCCGGACCCCCATATTGTGGTGAATATATAGTTTAAATTTTTTTTGCTTGTTTGAAATATAAATTGATTTTATTTTTCACATTATAAATATTAAAAACAATTGTTTTAACATAAATAAATTATCTTGTCAAAATTCTAAACTAATGAACGGAAATAAAGTGAATTTGGTCTCATTTGACAATGGCTAAGCTTTAAGCCTAGATACATCATTGTAGATGAGATTTTTCATTATTAGTAAAAGCTCAAAAAATATTTTAAAGATTTATAAGATTTTTACATGTTCGTCATACAGAGAAGGTTTTTAATTTTTCTGTTTAGATTTTGTTTGATCTTTTTTTCCCAATATTTTTCATCTTCTGCCTAGGCCATTGTTTAGTTAATTGAAAAAAGCTTCTTATTATGTGTCTATTTTCACCATTTTTACACTAATTCTATTCATTTTTCTCTTTAAATGATTTTAATTCACTTTTTATTTTTAGCCTACAATTTTTTGTACAAATAAACAAAACACTGAAAGGTTTCGTGATCAGCAACATCGCGTTCAATCAGCATTTGAAGCTCTCCAAGCAGAAGTTCTTGCCAAAAGAGATTTCTCCATCTCAAGTCCAAAAAGAATTTCTCTTGCGAGACCAGTCGTAAGTCATCTCTTTATTTATTTATGGCCTGTCCGGTGCCGAGAAAGAGACATATCCTGATTCGAGTCCAGAATGCGTCTATTATGTCCATTCAACCTAAATAAAGGATCTATTACTTGGGGCTTTAAATGCCTATAGGGTGCATTTGCAAACCACCCTTTTTCAAATAAAATGACACTCGATGAATGAAAAAACTTTGCTTCTGACAGGAAATTTTCTTCTTTGGTATTTTTGATTACTCATGTATTTTGCTGTCTTTTATTTGGCTGTCTTTCACCGCTCTTTATTATCAAGTATTCAGCCTTCATCTACGATAATATTTTTTTCTTTTTGCTTGTAGTCTGCCTGTCCAGCTCCACCGCCTCCAAATCTGACTCGCACCTGTCATCCACGAACTGTATATGTAAAGGAAGTGGCTCCTCCGCCAACACCAAAAGCCCCTCCTCAATCACCACCACCACCTCTTCTAGATCCCTATTCTCTTGAGCCGTATGTTCCTCGGACACCTGTTCAAACGTCATCTTGTGCCCCATCATATTCGTGCTCTCATCAGCCTCCTTGTGCACAACCAGGATTATCACCTACGATTGTACAAGCCAAACGAGATCTTGAAAAGCTAATGGAACGTGTACATCACCAACGTGCTCAATTATATGATGAGAATCAAACTCAGAGACCAACTTCTTGTAAGTAGGAAACAGGCTTTCACTTATTAATACAGAATTCAAGTGTCTATAAAATTCCATTAAGAGAACAAATGAATTTTTTATTCATCTTAGTCAAGGCTTTTGAATATGACTTTTCTCTTTGTAAGGCTAATATTCTTTCATGCGGCTTTTCTAAGTCTCTATATTACTCGACGTAATATATAGCAAGGATTATTGGTGGGAAGACCTATTGCAATTCTTTAATCTGTAATATAACGTATTGATTTTTTTCTTTTAAAATATTAAGGCCTCATAAGGTAAAACAAACGGTCCACAAGTGAAATATTTGATATAAAGATTTTCTTTTTATAAATTCGTAAAGAACTCTCAGGCATTTTGTATAATTATTAATATAAAATTTCAAAACCTAAAATAATGGAAATACTAACTAAAACAAACTTATATTAATTTATAATTTAATATCCATCTTGACTTTCGCTTGAGATTTTTGCCATTGCCACGTTGCTCAGGTTTGTTTTTTTTGTTCAATATGCATCTGTTTTAAACTATCGCAAGCTGATAATCGCGTTTCTCAATCAATCTTTAAGCAAATTTAATAGAATAAACAATTTTTTAATTTAATATTAAAATTTTAATTGTTATATCAGAGATCTCGGTCTCGCCTCTTTATTAAATTTATTATTTTATTATTTATTCATTAAATTGGAATGAACGAGTTTAAAAAGCAAAGAATGAAAGCAGTTTTTGATGTTTATGTATTTGTTTATTTGCAGACACAGAAGCCCCCTCTTGGCGTGTGAGACCTGCAACTCCAGAGTCACCACGATCTTCTTACGTTCCTATGCTTGATCCTGAACTCTTTTCCCCTGGTTCTGGCTCCCCAACGGTCACATCCTCTCCTTATGATGATGAACCGAAATCCAAACCAAAACCCAAACCTAAACGTAAGATCACCTCTTTTGTTTCATTAAAAAAACCTGATAAACATAAAAATCAAAATGTTTCAATTGCCTCGAAAGATTTTGCTTATTTAGAAATCGGGTTATCCACTCCATTTAAAAGACATTCAAATGAAGACCAGGGATTTTTTGAAATTCCTGTCAAACGACCATCACCAAAAAAAAAGTTAAATTCTAGTGATGACTTAACTGAAAAAGATATTTCGGATATTCCTTTAGACCCGCATCGGAGGAAAAAGAAAGTGAAACATCATATGCCAACATCTCCTGATTCTGGAACTAGTTCTATCCATTCAGATCGATTCTCTACACCTGAACATTCGCCACATCCTGGAGACCTTTCCTCTTCCACTGATACCTCTCACTCATATGATGGCGTCAAAGTCACGGTGGGTACAAATTTAATTTCAAATTCTTTATTCATAATTACATGTATACATTTATAAAACATTTTTAGTATTAAAATACATACTTTGTATAGTGATTAACCGATCTCACGAGTTTCACATTCTATCGGTTCTTGTTTTCTAAATGTCCTTAGCTATTATATATAAAGTTTCATTTAACAAGTAAAAATTTAAAAAAATACCTTGCATTATGGGTATAAATTGTCGGTTCTCTATAAAAGATAAAAATAGAATAATAATAGTGAGATTTGATTAATATTACTTTAATTTTTAATTAATTCGGTTTGTAACGCATGGACTCTGAAATACTTGATTTCATGGGGTTTTTTTTTCAATGTGTAGAGAATTTTCCAGTGATGGTTTTAGGCTAGGTTTTATTTTTGTGAAAACTCATTTAAGGTGCCTAAAATCAAATAATTGGTGGGAAGGGAGTGACGTAAAAATAATCAAAACGACCTAAATTAATGTCGAATTCATAGTTTTCGGGGTCTGAGTTCAACTGAGTACAATAGTGACATTCCCGATTCTGTCGGGGTAAAAGACCGAAAACAAAGTTGGTACACATATGCCGGTGAGGGCAGGCTTCGCATCTCGTTTATCCTAAAATCAAGATCTTTCTTTTTCACATTCTAAGCTAAACTTATTTTTCAGGTATCAGTGAAAGATTCTCCAACTGGTATGAAAGAAAAGGAGCGAATATTTTGCCGAAATCATCAGCGTCAACATCCTCCGGTGACTTGTGATTGTCAGATTTCATCCACCTCTTCGAAATTATCTGATGACTTATCTCGAATGACCGTTACTTCGCCATCTTCATTAAAAACCATCCCCGATTCTAATTATCCCGATAGACGATGGTTTCAGTCTCTTCCTCGTTCTGAATCTTTTGAAAGGTAAAAAAATCAAATTTTTGAATACATTTTATCGAATTGAGTAGTTTTGGAACCGTCATTCTTAATTGGAATAAGCTGATTCGATCAGGCCAATAATAATCAAAAATAACGAGAAAAGAGGGATTAAGATTCATTATCATTTTTAAATTAAAACATTAAGAGAGGTAATCAAAATATTAATAATAAAGGGAATATTTTTACGAATTCGTAGTCTCAAAACAAAATGAGCATATGCAGAATGATTTCAAATCTACTTGAAAGAGTCTATCATTTCATTTAAATAATAAACGAAAAGCGTTGGGATAATAAATAAAAAAATGTATATTTAATAGAAAATCTTGATCATGTTTTAATAGTTAAGAGCATTTCGTATGACTTAATTCGTTTTTTAATTTAAAAATTATTTATAATATTATATCTATACAATAGTATAATCAGAAAACGTTTGCCAAACGCAGGCTGCTGTTTGGCTATTGAATGTCGCATCATAATGACGACATGATAACGATGCACTCATAGACTGCGAGCAGAGTTTGACATTTATTTAGGATAAATAATAAAAAAAGAAAAAATATATGTACTGGTAGTAATAATAATAATAATAATAATAATAATAAAAGTTTATTCAAATGTTAAATGCAATTGAATTTGTAAAACCCTCACCATTGATGCAGAGGTAGTGTTCTCGCCTCACGAACCAAAAGCCATTGGTTCGTTTCCCGTCCTAAGCAAGAAAAATTTATATTATATTGGCTATCAATTAATATAAATAAATAAGGCCGAAGTCTAAATGTCCTCAGATACTGAAAAAGATTTTTTTTTTAAATTTGTATACATGATATTGTATTTGTTGACCTTGACCAAGCTCTCATTTCAACTCTCGGTGTTTTACTTTAATTCTAACTCTATTCTTCAAATACATTGCGCTGAGGAATACATACATATGAAAAAACTCATGGCGTAAGGCTTAATATATTGTTTATAAGTAAATAGATATAATGGCTGGTCAAAAAGGCTTAAGTTATATACAATATAATAAACAATATACACTATTATGCATTACGAATTGCTTTTATTCGTTAAATCGGCCGTTCTCAACCTTTTTATATTTACCTACCCCATTATAGCTCATTTCATCTACTAATATTTACTTTATTTTAATTTAGGAGCCTTTTATTGAAAGAAGATCTATCTTTCGCCATTGTTTTATTTTATTTCACGTACCCCTAAACAACTAATCAAGAATCCCAAAACTTACCTCAGGATGGGAACCGCTGCACTAAAAGATTAGTTATGAATAAATCCTAACACAAAGCAAAAAGATTGAAGATTTTGTTTTGAAAAATCCGATTGAATATTTAGGATGAATACTCTGATTAAGTCTTTTACTTAATTATTTGTTTTAGAGTCGCCAGTCCTTCGCCTTGTAGAATTGATTCTCTTTTGAACTCTTCTCCATGTGATGATAAATACGACCCGGCATTGTTGTATTACATCAGTCGTTTATTATGTATGAGTCATGCCTCCGTTCAACAGTTGACTGCTTCAATGAATCAGACTGAGACTACAGGGACCTTGTCTCCTAATCACAGTTTATCTTCTCCAACTTCAACGCTTTCCCAAGAGTATTCTCATTGTAGTCACCAAGAGCAACAGGTATTAACTCATATTCATCAATCAAATAAAATACATCTGGTAGGATGCTTGCTAGGAGGTGAAGGGTTATTGGGGAATTAGAACTTCCTCAATCACCCTTCCCCCCTGGGAACTGAACTTAAACTAAATATTTGAACTATAAGAGCAGAATAAAATTTAATTCAGTCAGCGGGCCTGGCCGGAGAGAAGAACAACACCCACCCAGATCTTAATTGAAAAGCAAGCAGCTCTGTATCTTGGATGGGTGGCCCTGAGGAACAAGGCTGTTGAATCCCCGCTGGAAGGCATCATTACGGAATTTTCATTAATATACATGTAAAATTGTATATTATAGTCATAATGGTCTCAGTAGCTGAAAATGACTTAAATTAAACAAAAATTTAATATACATGCAACAAAATTGTAATAATAAATAAAACCTTCTGATAGGGTTATGTTTGAAATAGTTGATAGTTCTCAAACACCGTTCTTTCTATAGGCTGTAAAGCATTAGTCAGTATATCTTTAAGTTAAAAATAAATTCATTTTGCGAGATGAGTTTGTGTATGGCATAATTTGCGTCCCCTGGAGTTGAAGCAGGATTTACCTTTTTCGTGGCGAACTTGCTACCTAAACACCAGGAAGCAAGGCCACATGCTCCTGATGTAAAGGTAGCATGAAAGCAAAAAATCCTGGTTCGAGAGCAGAGGGCACGAATTATGCCAAACCAAACACAAACTCATCTAAAAAAATATTTTTATCTTAAATAATAAATAAAATAATTTTATTTAATAAATTAAACAACTAAAAGAGGAGAGGAGGGGGAAAGTTATAATCCCCCACCCCATTATATTTTGGCTACGCTACTGATGCATACCGTGCAAAAGCTTGTATAAGTATACCAGACGTGAATACTCAGTTCTTATGTTGGAGTGTCAGATGAATGAAATAGATATGCCCAACTCTTCTTTTTTTACTAAAAATAATTTTATTTAGAGAGGACAATACATCTCTTTTCTTTACCACATAAATTAATTTTTAAAAATTGACCTTTTTTTTCTGAAAAAAATAAAAATTTTAGATTGAAATTGAAGTCGTATCAAACTTGTGCCCCCAATTCCGACTCCGTAGGCCTGATGAAACACAAAGACGAACATTTTTTTCTAATCGATTATTTATTTTTATTATTTTAGAGAAAATTTTCCCTTGATGATCTCCAGGATCAACAAGATTTATCTCAAGAAGAAAGTAAAGATTCAGAATATTATTCGAGATTAGCACGAGTTCAAGAAATGATTTCTAGATTAAAAGAGAATCCTGAAATTTGGGAACAAATTGTATCAGTAGAGAATGAAATGACTCCAGCGAGCTTTGTCGATTCAACTTTAAGGTATCATCATCCTTTTCTTTTTCTTATAATGGACTACGTACACATATAAAGGGAACCCAAAAAGCCAAAAAAGATTTAGAAAAAAACATGGCCAAATAAAAATTTAAATGAATTTAGTTTTATAAAAAAAAAAACTCGCATGAATAAATTTTATTTTAATATCTTCAAAAAAGAAAAAAAATTAATTTGTCTGCCTTTAGACCCAATGCATGAACATCAGCAAACGATCAAAAACTTGCTCTGTGAGCACTACTTCAATGCATAAGTGCAGAAAGCATGGGAGCGAGAGTATCTCTCCACAATTATTTTTTCTAAAAATAATAAATGAAGAAGACCAAAGGAAAAGCAACTTCTAGTTTCCTAATGCCTTTTATTTTATTTTTAAAATTTGTTTTCACAAAAAATTTATTTGTTTTCACCTGTTTATTCTAAATTATACCTAAGGTTGTTATTAATTTCACTTAACCAGTGGGCACTTAAAGGGGAGCTACTTACCTGCTTACTTCACTCTTCATTTTATTTTAGTTAAAAATCATAGCTTTATATCTTTCTTAAAAAATTTCTGCATGTTTCTCCAATGTTTAATTCGATATTTAATTTTAGAAGCTGCCAAGAGTGCTCTCTACCGCCACTGTACAAACAACACATAAATACAAGCACCCCAATGGTAAATTTCTACAGATTTATTTAATATTTTCTATTTCAATAAAATTAATATTGTATTTTTTTCTATACCAAAGGCGAATTCCAGCTCTTCAATTAATGGATCTTCAAATTCAAGTAAACATTTACAAAATGGTTCATCGTCTTCAAATTCTACAATCGATATTAGAGCGGAGATGATTAAAAGGGGATTAAATCCAAGTCCTATTCCGTGGCAAGATGAAGAAGAAAAACATCATCATCCACACCATCAAGACGTAAGTCCAGTTGAGACTTAAAGACGTAGGTAGTGTTAATATAAAGTATTTTAAGAAAAAATTTATGATTGAATTTTAAAAAAAATTATTTTATAAGAAAATTTAAAAGAATAAATATTTTTATTCCGAAATTACTAAAGTTCATTAAACTCTTCTTGGAAAAATAAATAGTTTTATTAGAACTGATAGGTTGGTCTAAATTTTAATTCTTCCTTCATTAAATCATTTATAGTTTTATTTAGGTAGAGATGTTAGGGGGATTTGCTTTTCAGTGGGGATTCTTCTGTTACATTCACATATATACTTACATATTTCTATATACAATATTTATCTCCTTTTAGAAATGGTATTTCATGACTAGATGTTCCTGGTCTCTGGGTTGTGAATGCTCTCGACTATTTCGGTTGTTATTATTCGATAGAAGTTGCCTTTATAATGTTTATATATGGCATCTTTTCTACTATTAATATCGAATGGAGAATATTAAATTTTAAATACTAAAATTAGTTCCTCAAAAGTTTTAACACAACTAACTTAAAAAGGTTGGAGAAAATTTGAAAATATATTTCTTTTTCTCTCCTGCGCTGTGGGTTACAAAATTTAAAAATATATTTGGTAAGATTAAATATTAAGCAAAAGATAATTAATTAAATTTTCTTTTCCCTCGAATTATATAACATAAATCACTTCTAATATTTTTGTTTTTAAAAATTTTTTTTCATCAACAGACAGAGACCATTTTTCGGTTTTGTATGTATGTTTTTTTTTTATAAAATAATATAATTTTTCGCATTTTAAAATTTGGATAGATGTAGTTAGCTTACATAATTTTCATTAATGATGATTTGCAAAACATCTGAGAATGATGTCATCACGCTAATATCGAAATACTTACATTAAAACGGAGCATTATCCAAAATATTCTCCCCTTGACTGAGAGTCCTACCTATTAGATATTTAATATAATGTATAGCCTATATTTTGAAAAATGATTGGCTTCGGCTTCGGGGACCGACCATCCGAACCTTGTTTGTATTCCAAAATCCTAAAGCAGACATTCTTCACACCGACATTAAATTTATGATGGGAAAAAATGAGCTCTTTATTTGTACAGAAAACTCTGAAGCGCCTGGCATCTCTTCTTAAATTCTCCGATTATTTTTTCCTTTTTTTTTCATTAAGTATATTTTAAAATTATTTATCTTCCTATTTTGATTAAAAGGTTAAAGTAAAAAAAAAAATAAATCATTTCAAAATTAATAAAAAAAAATCCTCATATATATAAAGTCGCTTTATAGGGTCTCAAATAATTTTAAATAATTTTTTTTTTCTGAGGTTTATTTGTATACGCCTTTTTCATCTTTTTCGACATACAATAATTTATTAATAAAATTCATAACTCCCTCCTATAAAACCATTTTGATTTTTATGAGAATATTATAGAATATTCTTTCTTATTTTTTTCTCAATTGTTTTAAACAAGGAAGCTTCTAGAATATTTTGAATTCTTAATCTTGGATTGATTTTATTTATCTGTAATAAAAAATGTTAATGTGATAATTTATAATGATATTTTATAAAATTTTAATAATTTATTAAAAAACGAATCTAATTTTTTAATTAAACACTTTTTCATGTATAATCTTCATGTATTTTATTAAAAATAAACTAATAAAAATCAAATGTTAATGAAATAATTATTTCATTTCCTTCTCCTTACCTTCTTAGTCATTTTATTTAAATTTGGCTCTTAACACATCACTCAACAAGTTCCGAGGCTAACTACTAAAAAAACATTTTTTTTGCAAAGTTCGACTTTATTTATCAACATAGTCTTCTTCAAGAATGATACATTCATTCCAACACTTCTCTAACATTTCGATGCCTTTTTTGTAGAACGATTTATCTTTGGACTCAAAAGAAGCATTTGTTGCGGCTATGACTTGAGCATTTGACGCAAATCTCTTTCCCTGGAATTTGAATTCTGCGAACAGGTAGTCGCTGGGAGCCAGATCCGGAGAATATGGTAGATGGGGAAGCAATTATAACTTCAATTCGTGCAATTTTGCCATCGTAGCCAACGACTTGTGACACGGTGTGTCTTGGAGAAAGAGCACTTTTTGCTTTTGCATTTGGAGCCGTTTTTTCGCAATTTCTTCCTTCAAACGCATCAATACGTTGTTGATGGTTTTTCCTTTCTCAAGATAGTCGAGGAATAAAATACTTTGCGCATTCCAAAATACGGAGGCCAAAACCTTACCGGCCGACATTTACGTTTTTGGTCGCTTCGGACGGCTTTCACCGGCTGCTGTCCACTCAGATGACTGACGATTTGATTCCGGAGTGTAGTAATGGACGCAAAAAAATCGTGTTTATTACAGTTAAACAGCTCCAAACAGCGCTCTGAATCATCGACGTGTTGCTGTTTTTTGTCAACTGTGAGCAAGGACGGCACCCAGTTTGAAAACAGCTTTCTCATGGACAAATGTTCATGCAAAATAGTGTATACATGCCCTTCTGATATCTTTAAAGTGTCAACTATCTCAAGCAACTACACTTTACGGTCTTCCAAAACGATTTTGTGTACTTTTTTTTTATGTTTTCTGGAATAACTGTCGAATTCGGGCGACCAGAGGGTTCAACATCATCAGTGTTTGTACGGCCACGTTTAAACTTAGCAAACCAACAACGGTTGCTTTCGATGAAGCAGAATCCCCATAACACTTAACAAGCCATTGTTTTGCTTGAATGATATTTTTTCCCATTAAAAAACAGTGTTTAATCATCACACGAAATTCCTTTTTTCCATTGTTTTGAAAATAACAAAACTAGCGTCACTAAAATCACTGTAACTTGTAAACTAATGGTCGGATTGTCATGAAATTTTGATAAATATTGTTTGATGGTTGGTACTTTCTAAAAATCATATGGATTTTTCATTAGAGGCAACATCTATATGTCAGCCTCGGGACTTATTGAGTGACGTGTTAGTATTTGAAATTTTTATTCATTTAGTGGATAGATTTTATCTTTAACTTGAAACAGCAGTTGGGTTTACATAGCGCGCCATTTCTTTAAGGATGAGTAAAATTGTAGAAAATTGTAGCCAAAAGGAATGGTGTCTATTTGATTTAAATGAATTTCTATTGGATTAGAATAATGAGATGACACGAAAAACTTTCAGGCAGAAATAATTATAATCATTGTCTCTAATATTTGCTCTACCCGATCAAGCTTCAGTTTTTTGCGAGGCCATGCGAAAATATTAATAGCGGAGCCTTAAAATAGAAAATATACCTTTTTTTATCTTTGTCCAAATTTTATCTGATTCAAACTCGAGACTGTAACTTCTCACCCTAATATTAACTAATACTGTTGTTCTAATTATATCTTTAACTTTATATCTTATTACTCCCAAATTAGAAGAGATGACCTCACACTATAATTACCAAATGCCGAAAACAGTTATTATGGAGTTATGAGCCCAAAATTTGACCATAAAATAGAATAATTCAAATAATTTAATGACTCGCATTTAAATGGAGATAGGTGGATCCAGTTCTCTCTAAATCTAATTGGCAGGGTCAGTGGGAAGTGAAAAACGCGGTATAATCTCTTGTGATTGCGTAAAGGGTACCTTAAACTCATTCTTCACTGGAGTTTTTCCAGAATCATGAAAATTAGCAAAGGTTCAGCCTATTCCCAAAAAAGGGGACTCTTCTTTTGCCCAATAACTATCGCCCAATAGCCTTAACTTCCATGTTGTTAAAAATTATGGAAAAATCTCTGAACCTCCAAATCTTAACTTACTTGGAGCAATGCGGGCTTCTAAATGATAGGCATTATGTATGGCTCAACTGGAGACATTTTAAGTTATGTCACTCACCTCTGGAACAAAGTCTTGAAGGAAAAAGGTGAAACCACTGCGGTTGTACCTAAAATCTCGAAGGCTTTTGACCAGATATGGCATAAAAACCTATATTTAAAACTCCCAACCTTTGTCCTCTCTTCGGATATTTGTGCAACAGAAGCTTCCAAACTGATCGGAAGATCTCACTTGTCGACGGAGTTACTTCTGATTCTTATATCAATGCTGGAGTCCCCCAAGGTTCAGTCCTTTCTTCCACCCTATTTCTTATACCTCAATGACCTCATGATAATGACCTGCATTCACTGTTTTGCTGATACTACTCTGCCCTCAATTAGATCGGGGGTCAGTATATTATTTCTTCTATCAATGATGACCTCGGCCTTTTGGAGAAATGGGAATCCCATACCCATATCAACTTTAACTCCAAGAAAACAAAATGTTGCCTATTTCCAGACTGAAAAAATACAATACCGTCACCTACAGTCATAATAATCTCAAGTTCAGAAACTCACTTGACTTTCTGTTTTGGTTGTGATGATATTTTCGGATCTTTCCTGGAATGACCATATTTCTGCAGTAGCCAAATCTAATACTAGGAAGTTTGGTTTCCTCTTCAGATCCAAGCAGTATTTCTCCTCTCGCTAATTTAACCCTATATAAGGCTCAGATTAGAGAATATGGGTCTCATCTATGGAGAGGGGCTTCTCAGCAGGTTTTCTCTTCTTTAAAATTGTTTTATTAGTTGAATTTTGTTGACTTTACACTTTATACATTTCATTTATATTATTTCTCATCTTGTTAATTTTATGAAAAGCAAAAAATAAATTCAAAATATTTATAATTTTCACTATTTCAGCATTTTTGTAGACAATATATTTATAAACTCATTAAAAACGGCACGATCAAAATACTTGTAAAAAACGGGACTGTCCCGGCCAAAACGGTCAGCCTACCCAATAGGAATCCCATATTACGTTTGCATCTTAGCTCCTTAAAAACAAGGACCCCGAGCAGAAATATCAACTTTAACTATCTTTAAAATAGATAAATTTTTATGACAGAGATGATATTTTTATATTACGTACTTTCTTATAAAAAAAATTTCCTCTCGATAAATCTATTTTTTATGTTTCTATAATTAAAATTTAAAATATTCAAATGCCATTTTATTATTTAGCCATCCTCGTTCTTCATTTCAAATGGGACGGTGAATTCATCTTTTCAAGACTCTTGGAGAAGAAATCGCCGATTCAAGAGGAATCGATTTTTCAAACCTCCGTAGAAATTTTTCAAATAAATTTTTTTTATAAATGATTTATATTATATTATTTTTTGAAATTTATTTATTTTTTTATTATGTAAATTATTTAATAATAAAAACATTAAAAAATGATCTTGTAGAAACTTAAACTTTTTTATTTAGTTTTTTTTTTAGGTTTCCTCACAAGACCGTCAAGAGATGGGAGGAGAGTGACTGAGACTCAGCCTTCGAAAAGGGGACAAAAAAATATAGGATTTGACCGTGGGGGGCTGGTTTCAAAGATTGTATATATCTCTTGGGAATAATTGGAATTATTTTTGTCTTTTTTTAAATTTTTCAATCTCTTTCATGCATTATTATTTAAATTATTTTTCAAAATAAATTAATAAATGCTTTCGAATGATTCTAGGAGTTGAAAATTGATACTTTAGTCAATACTATCTCTTCAAGAGAGAATGTTTTGTTTTGTTTTTAAAAACGCCCATTTGCATTTGGCCTGATTCACCCAGCCACAAATCAACTAAAGCCTATTTCTGTTTGTGTCAGTTTCCCATGAGAGGAGGGGAAGATAAATAAGAGTGCAAGAGAGCGAGATGAAATGAATGAATGAAATTGAGATGTCCTAAAAAGCAGAATTTCCAAAGAAATAATTTCGTTTTAACAGAATATGTGGAATATCACAATTATTTATTTTATTATTTTCGATTAAACTTATTGAAAACATTTTTCTAATTTTTTTATTTGGAGTTGTTGAGTAATATAGATTTATAAACCCTCCTAGAAATAAATTCAAAAAAATATTTTGGTACATTTTTCCCATGCAAGAGAGGGAAAATAAATGCGTTTGTGTATTCACTCTTTCCTCCAAATCAGAAATATAGCTGAGGCATTTTCGGAATCTTGGAAATCTTAACTCACTCTAAAACATTCTGTAAAAAGTTTCCCCCTGCAAGAGTGTCTTATCCAATAACAAGCGGTGGTTACTTCGCGGTCGTCATTTCTCCTCCGAACCCGGCCAGCTAGATCCTTGAGAGAAGGCCTGCTGCTACCATCACCATTTTTTACTGCACTTCGTCTCTAGTTCGTTTCGAAAATAACAGTAGATACAGGTTGTTTGACTTAAGATTTTTTGTTGATACTTCAATCAAAAGTTGAACTCCTTGAGATCTTAATCCTTGGTTCTAAAATTATTTTCCAAGAGAGTGTGCAAACGATAAGAGTTTCATTTAAATAGTAAGACAGCATTAACTTATCACGATCCTCCCCTTTTTCCGTGTCAGGAGTTTAAAGAATAGTGACATTGTCAGTATTGATAACCTTAAAAGCCAAGGTTCGGATCCCAGGATGTCCGATTGAAAATTGATTTATATCATTTGGATACCAATTGACATAAATAGTTATGTTTGGATAATTGTATGGTAATCTTGTATATTATATATCGTTTAACAGTCTATATGGCCTCAGATGCCGAAAAAACTTGAAAAAAAAAACTTATCACGACAATAAACAAGGCTGAAGTGATAATAACTTACATTTCATCAATTTTAAAAAAATATGCAAAATTATCTTTTTAAAGAGTCAAAATAAAGGAATTAAGGGAAAAAACTTAGTAACAGGTAAATCCACGATTAGAAGAGATAGTCATTTCAAAAAGAATATTTAGACAATAATGCAAATAATTGCAAATAAAAATTTAAGGCTGTTCTTAATAATTTACAATGAATATATTATTCGCCATTGAGCATTATTAGAAATAGTAACTTCTCCCACCAAGAATGAGTTGGCAGCATTGCTTCGTTGCGCCTCTTGCTTCTGTTGTTTCTGTCATGTAGCAAATGGCAGATGGCCAACACTAACTCAAATATTTCATTCTTCAGGTGGGTTTTTCTCTATTATTTATTTATTTATTAACACTTTCATTCATTTAGTTATTTATCACTTGTTTCAATTATATTATTTAGAATTTTCATAATTTTTTTTTAAACAGGTCTCTTTTAAGAATTCATTTGCAAAATGGGAACATTCTTTTCATTTAGGTTAAAAAGATGACAAGTGGGAAATTTAACAAATTAAAATAAAAAGAAATTTAATTGTTTCGTCAAATGATTGTATTAACAATTGGAGAAAATTTATTATTAGAAAAAATTTTTATCAAGATTTCAGGTATTTTTTATTCGTCTTTCTTTTAATTATGCATTCATCTTAGGTTTAGATTAATATAAATTAAATAAATAAAAAACCTAAAAAAAAACAACTTATGCTAAACAGCTTTTATATTCATAAATTATATATTATAACAAATGATAAATTTTAAAATATTATTTCTAAAAATTGATTATGAAGGCGGTTAAGCCAGTAGACTAAAAAATTGACTTTATTCTTTATTTAATTTAATTTATGTGCTATAATTAAATGAATTTATCTAAATGACTTTGACCAAATTCATAATCATTAACAGTACGTAAAAATTAATACATTTATGCTACACCTTCAGGAAATTATCAAGAGCCTTAACCCTGAGTCTTTTTAACTCTAAAAATTATAATCTTTTATAATAAATAATAAAGCAATCACAGATGTGAGGCAAAGCGACGATAGTCTGGCCATTTGAATCTCATCGTATACTTTGTTTAGCCTGTGATGTACTATAAAAATTTTACAAAAAACGCGTTCCTTTGGATAAAAACAAAAAATCACATGCTAATTAAATCTTGTTAATATTAGGTAATTATAAAGAGTTTAGGATCTATTAAAAATTGGCAACAAAGATGCAATTCTCAATTCTTAAGTATCTTATTAAATATTAAACTAGGTAAATAATAAAATCATATTTGAATAGAAAATTGTTTTTTTTAAATGAAATGATACAATTGTTTATTAGGTTGGTGCATAATTATTGCGGCTTTTTTTTAAACAAATTTATTCAACAAAAATAATAACATTTAACTTTAACTCTTTAAATGATTATTCCGGAGCACCTTCACCATCTACTCCAATTACTGCTTCCCATTTGCTTGGCAGCCGGTCAATTCCACGAGCGAAGAAGTTGCTGTTCTTAGAGGCAATCCACTCTTTGACGGCGGCCACCAAGTCATCTAAGTCGTCGTAAACTTTGTTACACACGTCATAAACACACCACATTGCCTTCTTACAGTGGACGCCTTTCGATATTCCTTTGGCTGAAACCCCTTGCGAAACGCAAACCTTCTTTCTTTTTACGTTTTTGAAGAGAAGCCACGATTCATCCCCAGAGTCGATCGAAGTTTGCTCGTTTCGCTGCAGAAAATCGGTGAAAATTTGGACACGTTCGGCTTTGTTGGATTGTTGGACTGATGTTGGAGGGTTCCTGGGGGACCCATCTAGCCAATTTCCATACTTTTCCGAGCTTTTTGAGACGACGAACGATGGTCGAATGGTCCACATTGAAGTCTTCGGCTAACATTCTCGTTGTCAAGCTTTCGTCCTCTTCCACGGCTGCCAAAAGTGCCTGGTCGTCGAAATTTGATGTTTGACCTCTTCCTTCTTCATCTACTAGGTTTGAATTTCTTGAACCAACTTTCAACTTGGCTTTTGCTTATTGTTCCTTCGCCAAAAAGTTCGTTGAGATCGCGAAATGACTCTGCTGTATTCCAACTTTTCTCGAAGTGGTAGAGCAGAATATGGAGAATGTGGATATGATTTTCGATACCCATTTTCATTAACTGAAAAGAGAGGATTATTTTTATGAAAAAAAATTTTAAAAAAGCCGCAATGATTATGCACCGACCCAATCATAAAAGGAATAAAACCACCTCTGCCTCGGCTAGCTAGACCCGGAGGATATATTATTATTATTATGCAATGTTAGTTATTTTTCTAGCTTTTCTTTTAGCAAAATCATTTCTCCCTTTTATTTCCAAATTTTTTTTTTGTTTTTAGTAAAGTTGATGAATATGGATTTGAACGTCCGGAGGATTTCGATTATGCAACCTACGAGGAGTTTATGTCCCAATATTTGGTTGTGTTGGCCAAAAGAGCAAGAAAATGGCAACTTTTGGTTGGTGAAGGACGAAGTTTGAAAAGAAATCTCACAGTTAAACGTTATGTGAGAAAAGGTGTCCCAAGTGAACACCGAGGGCAGGTATCATCAACTCTACTCCTTTTCTCTCTCTCACACCTGTTTCAATTTCAATTCGATTGCTTTTTCTCTTCAGGTTTGGTTAGCAGTGAGTGGTGCAGAACTTCTTCGAGAGAAGTACCCTTCTGATTTCTACCAACGTCTTTTAGATGCCCCCAAAGACCAAGATATAGTTGAAATCATTCAAACCGATTTACCTCGCACTTTTCCAGACAATATATTCTTTAAGCCGACATTTGGCGATGATCACGATAATGCACTCCAGAAACTCTATAACGTTCTTATTGCCTATGCACATGATAATAAAGAGGTATTATAACTTTTAAAATCAAACATGAATGAAATCTTACAATTTGTTTTGTTTTGCAGGTTGGTTATTGCCAAGGTCTCAATTATATTGCTGGACTTTTATTAATAGTTACTAAAAGTGAAGAGAACACATTCTGGCTGCTTAAGGTGCTTGTCGAAAAGAGACTTCCTAAATATTATACTCCATCAATGCTTGGAGTTATAGTTGATATTGCCGTCCTCGAACAACTCATTAAGTAAGTAAAAAAATTCCTTACAAAAGGGATACTACATCTTGAAAAAAGGAATGCCAATTTTTTTTTTGTGATTCCAGAGGCCAGAAAATAGATAATGTCTGGGCTTTTTGCCAAATGCCCCTTAGAGAGTAATTAGCAATTAAAGCATCTGCTTTTCGGCAACTAAGATCATTTAGACTCCGCACATATTTATTTATTTAAGTTAATTGGTAGCAAATATAATTTAAATAAATTTTATCGCTTAGGAGGGGAAGCTAACTATAATGTTATTTTTTAAATAAAAGTAAAAATAACAATAATATATAATTTAAAAAATTAAAATTTTATAGAAAAATCATTTTAAAAATTTTTTTATTTGTATTCCTATGATATTTTGGTCGCAAAAAAATTTGACTGTTGAAAGGGTGTCGCGATGAAAAAAGTTTGAAGTGCCCTATACAGAACTAAAAATTGTTGAAAAAATTGACTTGCCCCCTTTAACTCATTTCGTAATACATTTAATTGCAATTTGATGATTTTTTTTTAAAGGTTAAAACTCCCAGATGTTTATCGACATGTAAAAGAAGTTGGTCTCCCCTGGGCAGTTATAACTACAAAATGGTTCATATGCCTCTTTGCTGAAGTACTTCCCACTGAGGTTAGTTTTTTGAAAAATTATAAAATGTGATTTCAATCTAACCAAATATAAATAACACATATTTATTGCAAATATATAATTATTTCGGATTCCATTCTCACTGGCGAACTAAATTTGAATAAAAAACAAGATTCAAATTTGAGATTAATAAGACGTCTTGTAAAGAAGCAATAAATGTTGTCTGGTTAGCCTGAAATACAAAATGATTCTTCTTTTTTTTTCTTCCAGTGAATATAATAAGGGAATTTTCTTTTTTAGACGGTCCTTCGAATATGGGATTGTTTATTTTATGAAGGTTCCAAGATAATTTTTCGAGTTTGTTTAACCCTTGTCAAACGAAATCGTGATTCATTATTACGTTGCGAGGATTTTATTTCGCTTGCTGAATGCTTTAAAGAAATCACAAAAGACTCACTTGTTTTGCAATGTCATGAGTTTATGCAGGTAAATATTACTTTCCATTTTAATAGATGAGAAGGCAGGTTCAGCAATAAGGCAGCCTTATACTCAATAAAAAACTCAAAATTGAGACTTTTCGAATGAGGTTTACTAGTTCATCAGTCCAATAAACATATACATTTTGTTATTTTAAAATAAATACAAATTTGAAATAGGTGAAATTAAATCATTAGATCCATGTATTTATGTCCAAAGGTGGTCAGCTTGTATTTTAAATACATATAAGAATGTATACTTATAAGAGCGAGAGTTGTTAATGTATGGTACACTCTCATTAGTGTGTGAGTGTTAAATTAAATATAGCATTAGAATAAATTAAAAATCTACAGCCTTAAGTGCACACTCAATAGAAAATGGTCATATTTCGACTTTGGCAATGTGACAAAATTGGCGAAAGGAACATAGGAAAGAGAGAGACTGCTCAAAAATGCTTCATAAAATATTACAGTGACAAAGCAATTAAGTTTCATATTGATTGTTCTAGCTTAAATGGATACGCTGGAGCCCTCTTACATGAGACAATAGATCGATGATGTTAAAAATAACAATTTAACTTTCATCAGTTTGCAGCTCCAATTGTCATTTAATATAATTTGAATAAAGTATTTTTGTTAAAAAATAATTTTTATAAAAAAATTTGAGAAATATTATTTCGATTAATATAATTATTGTTTACTTATAAAAATATGATCTTTGAACTCAAAAAAAAAGTTCAACATCCTACTTTAGGTATTTATTTTATTTAATCGAAAATATAAAATCACCTTTCATACCTCTTAGATTGAGTTAAAAGATAAAAAGGAGGGAAATCACTCATTCAACACACACACTAATGAGACTGTAGTATACATTAATAATTTTGTCGTTCTAATATATAGACATTGTTATATGTATTTCAAATACAACGATCAAATATAAGATTTAATTTCACCTATTTTAAATTTATATTTATTTTAAAATAACAAAATTTATATGTTATTGTGGACTGATAATGAACTAGTAAACTTCGTTCGTGTAAAAGGATACGTTCTTAAGTGGTAGGATGTGATCTTATGGCGAAGGCATTTGCTTCCAGTAGGATTTTAGTAGCATCGTCATGATATAATAATTGCAATAATAATGATTAATTGATTAATGATAAAATATATTTATTTCTCAATCTTAATTAATTTACTTCGTAAACTCGTAAATTGAAAAAATGAGGCATTGAACGGAGTCGAACGCACGTTCTCCCAAGTTAAAAAATAAAATTAAGACACTATGTAAAAAATCTTTATTTGTGTATAAAATTTTAAGCCCGTGGGTGTTTTAATCTATAAACATTTTAAGCATCTCTTACGAGTTTATGATTATATAGCTGGAAAGTAGAGGAGCAATTTGGTTTAAATTCACACCTCCAAACCGCCACTTTGGCCATTGGTTAGAATTACTACTCCAGCACCTAAAGGATGATTTTCAATGTAATGGGAATAATTTTATATTTTTCAATTTTGACTCGTAAGAGGTGCTTAGTTTATAGGTTAAAACACCTACGGGAGAAAGAGTTCGATTCCCGCGAATGCCTCATTTGATCAATTAACCCGTTCAATATAAATATATTAATTATATTATTGGGGGAAAATTGTTCCCATTAAATTGAAAAATATATTTCTTCTACAAATCCTAATTTAGCAATATTTTGAGATGTAAAAGAAATTCCTTTATAAAAACTTTTTTTACATTTAATTTGAATACGTGCCGGATCTTCATTTTCTTAGCATGAGGAGTTAACTTTTTTAAAAAATTTTTTATTTATTTATTCCCCCTCCCTCCAATTTTTTGAAATTTGATTATCCGAATACCCCTAATCCCATTTAGTTTGGATAGTTTTAGTTTTTACTATATATAATATTATATCTTGTTTTTTCTTTTCAGAGCATTTTTAAAACGCCTGGTTCTCTCCCTGCTAATCAAATTGATAAACTTAGAACTAAAATGGAAGAAAAACAAAAAAGTGGCAGCTAACCGATTTTATATATTTTAAGTTTTTGTATTTTATTTTATTTTTTATTATTTACAAATAACAAAGCTGCTATTTTTTAATTTCTAGTCAAATTAAAGCGCTGCCCTTTGGCGAATCGGTGATAATTAAATGATAATAATAAAAAAAAAAAAAAACAAAAAAAATTTATATACAAGTAAGGATTTTATATATATATTGTCTTAATTAATTTTATTTTTTAACTTGGGCATTAAAAAAAGTTTATTTTTCTTTATATTTTAAAAATATTTTTTTTATTGAAAGCGGCTCTCTTTTCTGGAATATAATTTTTATCTTAAGAAATTTTTAAAATAAACTAAAGCATTTGTTAAATGTATTCAATTGAATTTGAGAGATCATTAATGAACAAATTCTTAGAGGAAAAAATTTTTTTTAAATTGATAAACCCGGTGATAATAAAATGGTTGTTTTTGAAATTTAAATTGTGGAGAATAAATAGAATTGCTGGAAGGGAATCCTAAATCAAGGGATAAAAGCTTTTAACCTGTGAAGAAATGAACAAATGAAGAGTTCATAAATTCGCATATTTAATTAGAAAAAATCTTTATTTTTCTATTCCCTCTCTTCCTCTCTCTACTCAATGAAAATAAAATGCTGAATTTTCTTTAAAATTTGTTTCTGATCTCCTCGATTCATTCAATTTTTTTTAAGTACAATGAAAATAATTTTGTTTTATCTTTTATCTTTACTGATCTTTTTTTTAAATTTTTTTTGTTTAATAAATAAAATTATTTTTTATTTCTGCTTGTGTTCGATAAGTTCAATTTTTGTTTTAGCAAGATCAGTATTATTCATATATATATTTCAATATTTATATTTTTTTTTCTAAATAAAATTTAAATAATGTTATTAATAATTCAATAAATGTTTTAAGAATTACTTAATATTCCTTTTTATTCATAATTCTACTAATACTTAGCAACTAGCAACAGTTGAATAATTATTTGGATAATAGGGCCGAACACTATACTTTGATGTCTAGGCGCAAAAATCTTTTTGAGGCCTTCTCCAAAAAAAATATATACATATATGAGGGTAGCTGAAAAATTCGTATGGAAGCGGAGACAAAAAATGGTTGGTGCTTCATAACAATTCATTTATTATCATATGTTCTATGTCTGTTAGAGCCGAGGCTCCGGTTGCTCCGCATTTCTCTCTTGACCGGCCCTCTGGTTTAGAGATCAAGAGCTAAGACTGGCATTTTTTCTTTCCTTTCATATATAAAATCTACTTTAATTTTTTTTATGAGAAGAGATTCTAAGGAAGAGGCGGGGACTTATTCCTTACTCAGGCCAAGTGACCAAACATGTTTGGTATAATCTATTGCAGTGATTAAGGCTTCTAAAGTCAAATTGTAGACAAACGTTCAAAGTAACGAGAACTTTGGTTCCAAAAGAGCAAACAAAAAAGCTCTATTGAGAGCCAATTAGTTAGTGAAGGCATGTCTACACCGAGCCTAAAAGAAAGCTTGGGTGGAAAAACAAAAATTAAATTAAAAATAATTAAATACTCGTATGTATATTTAAAGATGAATATTTACACAATGTATAACAATTCTAAAAGTATATATATTTATAAAAAAAAAAAAAATCTTTACATAGACTTAGGATTTTCTAAAAGATCTTTTGCTTCGTTAATTTTGGATGCAAGAAGCGGAGATCCTCCTCGATCTGGATGATTTAAACTCATGATTCGTTTATGAGCTTCCTGCGAAGAAATAATGTTTTGGTTAACTGGGAAATATCCATATATATATATTTAACTGTGCTAACTAACACAACAAGGTTGAGAAGGTAAAGTTAATGCAATAGCAAAAAAAATTGAAATTGTTGAGATACCATTTAAGTAGTTTTTGGAATTATGACTGTGTGGTAATTTCTTTCGTTCTCGATAATTCATAAAATAATTAAACGTTATATTTGTTGAAATTTGGCACACATAAAATAGATCTAAATGCATAGAACTCAATGAATTTGGTAATTACCGAAACATTAGAGGGGATGTAATAATTTTTTCTTTTTTTCCCCATTTTTGGCCATTTAGATATAGTTTTTTTATATATTCTAAAACTAGACCTCCCGAGTAAAATTATATACATCACTTGAATCTAAATTTGTTGCAACTTCAAAAACTGGTATGACTAATCGCATATCTCACAACTTTTATCTAAAGTAAGAAAGGTTAAGTGCTGTCGCACCAGATTTGACATTTTTAGAGATTTTTCGTTTGTGTTTATTAATCAATTATAAAAATTATAATTATATAAACAATTGAATTATTTTTTTTACAAAATATATATATAATATATATAATAGCAACTTACAAATATATTACGACACATCTAATCCTGGCTTATTTATTTATATCAATTGGTATTCAAATGATTTAAATAAATTTTCATTCGACTACATGGGATCCAAATGAACACCCCTTAGCTTTGAAGGTTATCAATATTGACAATGTTAGTATGAAATCTCGACATAATTTTTTTTGCGTTCGCAATATTTTCTCATATATTTCAGATATAGGTAAGAGAAAGTAAAAATTATTTTATGATGCACATGGAGCATCGCTATTTGCCATATAATATAAAATGAAAAAAAACATGGGCAATTAAATTTTTAATCAAATTATAGCAAAAAAAATATCTTGATTTAATTAAGAATCTCTCCAAAATTACACTATTATTTGTTAGAAATGCTCAAAGTGTACTGGTTATGTTAGTGCTATCTACTTACTTTTTTTTATATATTCTCGTAAATTTGGATTTAGTCACCATTGGTTTGGTACCTCTAAGCAAGTCGAGTAATAAAGTTTATTTTTCAACATCTGAGACCATATAGACTTTAAACGATATACAATTTATATTACGATACATGTAATCCAGGCATATCTTTTTACATCAATTGGTATCCAATTGATATGTTAGTATCGAGTAATTAAGTTGATATTTGATTTTTTTAAAAGATTGTTGGAAATAATTCTTCTTATAAATATTTACCTTGATTTTGACTTTGCTTGCTGTAGGTGATATTCCCAGAATAAGACTAGCTTCTCTTTTTGTCATCTTTGGCTCAAATCCTCCTTTATAATACTTGCTATTAGCAAATGTCTGTGAGTAAAAGAGAAAGTGAATTTATATAAGTTGTAGTCCAACTAATAAGTAATAAATTCTGGGATGAAGATAAAAATAGCTAGAGTATATATATATTCAAAAAAATTGAATAAAAATAACAGTGCTGTCACAGTATTTGATTGATTGAATTGATTTGAAAAGACAACCTACTAGGAGATTGATTTGGAAATTTTTATTAAAAAACCGTGGTTTGAGCAGTTTTCCCTCACATGATTATGGTAAAAAAGAAGGAACCTGCAAACATTAAGAGGAAATTCACGCAAAGCTCCCTTTCAACTTCCTGGCTACAAATTTCCTTTTTTTAATTCATTCTCACTCTCTATTATATATAATTTTCTGCAATTAAAAATAACTTTTTAGTGATAATGGTCAGAATGAAATGATACGAGAAATATGTGATGTGACGTCCAAAAAAATTTCAAGTTAGTTTTGTTCTTGTCTTTTAAAACAAATTTATGATCACATTTGGGGGCTGAAATACGTTAATATTCTGACATCACCTCAGCATTTAATTGAGGCATATTCTTCACGACTTCATTCATTTTCTGGGCCATGCCTGGAAGCTGTCTCATTATAATTCTTCCTCCAAATCCGATGGCAGCAAGGCCGATGCCGGCCACAATTATAGTGGAAGCCTTTAATAGAGAAAAAAGAGGTTACTTTTTACGTTTTAGTGTTAAAATTTAATAGAATATAGTAATTTGTTACCATAATATAATTTAATGGAAAATGTAAATATTTAGAAATTTGAATAATATTTTAAGGTTTTTTTGTTTTATAAAAAATTTTTACATATAAGAAACATTATTTAATACATGTAATATGATTTTTGTAAATATTATTTGAGAAGTTAGCAACAATAGCGCCAAAGAAGCATGGTGAAGTCAGCGGCTAACAGCCTTTAATAAATTTTAAAAAATAAAATAAAATAGCTTAATATTTTTATTTCCCCCATCAAGAAGTTTTTTTTTTTGACTTTTCGGCATCTAAGGCGATATAGACATTAAATATAAATACAATTTTTGTATGTATGTATATACGAATCTATATCTTCATTTTTATATTTTAATTTTTTGAGTTAATCGTAATCGAATTAATAAAATTTATTCATCGGTCATTTAGACTTGAAAAAGAAAATTTCTTTAAATTTTACGCATTTTCTTAGCTATGTATTAATGCTTCTGACTTTAATTTTTTATTGTACATTAAATGAAATCAATTTCAAGAAGTAAATTGGTTTACTTACTAGAAAAAATTTGGATTAAAAAGAAAACATTCTTTAGAATTGAAGGCGGTTCATTCAAAATGTCACTTAATAAAAGTCTCTAATAAAGGTGATTTTGCAGAGGCCTATCCTATTTGTAAAAATATCAGAGATTTATAATTGAATAAAAATGAATTTTCTATGATTTCATTATTTTCCTTTTCAAATAAAGGAGATAAGAAATAATTTTATTTTACATTTCACTTATGAAATAAAAGGCCAGACGGATTCTGTTCGTACGTTTCCTGGATTCCGGTGCCAAGATCTATTTTGGGAAAAAAATAATAAATTCTCCATTTTACCAACTTGGACTAAGTGTGCCTTCTTTACTTGACAAATTTTTTTCTAAATTCTAGGACTTAAATTGTTGGACTTTTTTTTTATAGAAAAATTGACCTATTTTGCACACTCAAGGCAAGTAAGGGTGGACTTGGGTCTTCCCTATTTTTAGAGCTCACCTTAATTACTTAAAAAAAAAATAGATAAATTTGCAATAATAAAAAAATTATAGAAAATAAACAATACTCGTACCCAAGTAAATATTCAGCTCATGGAGCCCGGGGCAGATCTCTAGTTGGTGTGAAAGCCACTTGGGGGAGATAGGGACTCCAAAAATATTTCTATCATCGATTTCTATGGTTTTTATTTAGTTTTTAGAAAAATTTATATTTTTTATAAATTTAAATTATTTAATTAATTTTTTTTAATTCAAGCTTTTTATTAAAATTATTAAAAATGTCATTTGTTAAACAAGAGGATATATGTGGTCAATCATCTCCTATTGATATAAAATATCCACTTCACATTGGTAATTTAAAAACAT
>JAAAKE020145547.1:0-13113 GCA_010014785.2 Anisolabis maritima | reverse complement strand
TTTTTGATTAATAGTTTATCTTCATTTATTCATTGTTTTTTTTTTTCGTTTGGGGTAAATCAGGTAAAATATACTGTTTTTTTTTCCCATTCACTGTTTTGCGGACTACAGGGGGCTTTCTATGCTCAGTCGTCAGTTCTTCTATTAATGATGACCTCTGAATCTTAGAGAAATGGGGATCCCGTAACCACGCCAAGCTTAACTTCAAGAAAATACAATGTTGTTTAATTTCCAGTTTGAAAGATCAAACATGCCCATCCGTATCCTTCAGATACTAGCTTTCTGTTCTAGGAGTGACGATTGCTTCGGATCTTTCCTGGAAGAAACATATTACTGCTGTAAGGTAGCTTAGTGTCCTTGTAAATCTGTGCTTAGGAGTTTCGTTTATTCAAAACAATATATAATAAATTAGACCATTTCAAAATTTATATAAGATAGAATTGGAATACAAAAAATATGAAAATATGAAAGAATCGTTGTCTTGAACCAAAAAGTGTCAGGAATTCTCTATAAGGTGATCAAAGAAGAAGACGATTTAGAAAAAGACCTCAAAAATATCGAATTATAATTTGGAAAATGGATAGAAATTATTTGATGTGTTGAAAGGGTCAAAGCCTATATAAAAATATTAATAAATTATAATTAATTTATAAATAAACAAAAAATTTTCATATTGATTGAATTTATTGTTCAAGATAGTAGATTGTTTTAAAAGAATTTTTTCAAATAAATAACTATTTTGATACAATGTGATACAATTTTTTTTTTTACAAAGACTACTTATTAGAATAGCAAATAGTTTTTTTTTAAGAATATTATAAAACTATATTTTTTTAATTTAAATATCAATCTTTTAAAATTAATTTATAATAATTTTATTATTAAATCTCTTGATTGCCCTGTTTTTTAATATTTTTTGATTGAAATTTTGTCCCAAGTAGGCAGTGAAATATTTTGAAATTTGGCGGTTATTGTAATATGATATATGGAAATTTTTATTTTATTTTAACACGCGAGATTCCAAAGTAGGTTAAAATTGGATAATGGAGCCAAGTTCGTCAAGGGTCTCGGGTTGAAAAGGAGTGCCGATGACAACTCAGCATGCAGTTACTACTTCTTCAGGGGATGAACGTTGGTGAGTAATCCTCTATTGAGGGAGAGGTTATGGAGTGCTTTCCCGCTGGCATTGATCGAGGAACATCTCCAGGCGCGCGGTTAGATCCCCCAGTACTACTACACTTTCACACAAGTTAAGAATGTTCTTGTCCGTGTCGAAACTTGTGTGTCTGGGCGGACTATAAACGCTTGCCATGATGAGACGAAAGCCATCTCATCTGCGGTTGCTTCATCGCAAGTTAGCGTCGCATTGGCCGCGCTCGGCGTCAGCCGCATTGGCCGAGCTCGGATGGTATTTCGTATCTTAACGCAACTTCTTCTCTTCTCATCCTTTCTCGGATGCGTGTGGAAAGGGCATTCCCTCAGAGGCTATGAGCAGTTTTTTAGTGGTCTCTGGCCGAGTAGGTGTGCCTCCGGTCATCGGTGCACTTTCTTTCGGGTGTGCCTGAAATCTGGTGTACAGAAAACTCCGAATAGATGGAAGAAGCCAATCATTTCATCCACTAGCAAAAAATACCAAACATGTTAAATTTAATTTTGAAGTTTTATACTAAGAAACAATTTTTCTCTTAATATATTATAATAGTTCAATCGCAATTTCGTATTTGTAATTTTTACTTTCTCTTATCTATATATGAATTCTATAGTGAGAAAATATTGCGATCGCAAGAAAAATCGATGTCAAGATTTCATTGGAAATACACGTTTTGAGACCCCTGGATCTATAACAGTGGGTCTCGCAAAATGGTCTGTCTGAATAAGATTTCTCAAAAAGGAAAAAAGGTAGGAATTTGAAACTTTATATTTAAGCTAAGAACCCTCGTCGCTTACACCTAGAAGCTTTTGAATAAAATCGGCCAAGCTCCTACCTCCTGGCTGAGAGGTTAAAACTATTGTGTCAATGTCAATATTGATAACTTTAAAAGCCATAAATAAGGACGGAGTCTAAATGGCCTCCGTTGCCAAAAAGACTTAAAAAAAAAAAACTTTAAAAGCCAAGATATGTGGGTTCGGATCCCAGGTCCGATGAAAATTTATTTAAAGCAATTGGTTATCAATTGGTATAAATAAATATGCCCGGATAACAAGTATCATAAATAAAATATTTGTAATGGTTTAGAAGTCTATATGGCCTCAGATGCCAAGAGACTTAAAGATTTAAAAAAAAAATTGGCCAAACAGCACTAGTATTTTTTTTTTTTTCGATTTTCTCAAAATTCGCTAATTTTGATTTTGATTAAAATTCATACAATTATTTATTAGATTGCGAAGGGATCTGTAAAAATCAATTAAACTTCCCTTCTAGATAATTTGTTTTGTTTGCGACCAGAGTGAGAACGCACACTCTTGTTTTAATGTGATCCACTTTAAGATGCTGTTCATTAAAAGGCCAAGGAATCTTCATGACCATCCCCCCTTTCTCCAGCCTGACGAATGTAATGTGTACTCATTTAATATAAACAATTCAATTGCTTTTAAAAGGGCTCTGTGGAGGAGTCGGTAGGGTGCTGAGAGAGTCCCTCTTTAAACTAAGACATCCTCCCTAGCATAGATTAGGTTGATGAAAGGAACCGAGTAAAATTAACTAGATAGAAATGTATAAAGATTTAGAGATATGAAATCAAGTAACTATAGAGGGTGCCGATAGATGGCTACGGCCAGAAATCGGCTGGGTTTGAGGTGTGTCTCTGTGCATGAAAGCACCTCGGGTAAATAAATGGGTCGGGAGGTAGGCATATACTGTCCAAATGAAAATAATTGCTTTCAAAAGAACTAAATTTTCTTAACATAGTTTTAATAAAACAAATTAAAATCTAGCTTGATCACCTAGAAAATTATTTATTTCCAAATTAATTCTATCTAATTATATTTTTCTTTGTATCGTTTGGATAATTTTTGTGTATTTTCTTTCAATGCATTCAGCTTTGATTTTGTCTTAATTTTTAAACCTTTCATATTTCTGAAAAAATTTAACCAATTCTGAAGAATCAAATAGCCTTTCTTTTGAGGGAGGAGGTGAAGGCCATAAATCTGTTCACTGTTCAGCATACGGTCACACCTCAAAGGGCCTTTGTTCCCTATCCCTAAATCCTTTCTTCAAAGCGTCCTCAACCCACAAGTCATAAAAACATACTCTGCCCCAATTATGAGTTATACAAATCAAAATTAAATAAATTATAAATGAATCTAAGTCGAAGGAAATTAAACAAATTTTTATTTCTAAATTTTAAAGCTGGACGGTGTGTTTTTTATCCATTGACTCATTTCATTGGTCAAAGGCCATAAAATTAAAAAAGCGTTTCCAAAATCTTTGAAAAGATTCAACCTTTACCTCTCATCCCCCCAAAAAAATTGTTTAGGGCACGTTTTGATTAAATTGGCTGTACATTGCTCAAACAGTTATATTAGAGACAAGTTATCTAGAAATCCCGACGCAAAAGACCTAGCGTGACACAGGCTTTCCTTACCTTAGGATAGTCACACCAGATATTTGGAAGTTTAAGATGCTAGTCTTATTTTTTTTTTATTTTTTTTTTTTTAGATCTGAGGACATTTAGACTTCGTTCTTATTTATTTAAATCAATTCGTAGCCAATAAAATTTAAATAAATTTTTATCGCTCAGGACGAGGACGAACCTCTGACCTTTGGTACAAAGGGACATGGCAGTCTTATTTAAATCTGAGCAATCTAGATAAGAGTACAAAGTTAGATTAGCATTTGAAAATAGCTAAAAATATAAATATGAAATGTAAATCAAGTAAATAGAAAAAGTATTTGAGCAAAGAACTTAAAATAAAACAGGAATACTTTTGTGAGTAAAGATAATTAGGTGGCCCTGAAAAGGGCCGTTGTTTATAAAAAAAAAAATTAAAGGATGTAATAAGGGAAAAAAGCTTAGGCTCGTTCTCCACGAATACGTCTGGCGAGCTGGATATCCTTAGGCATGATGGTAACCCTCTTGGCGTGGATGGCGCAGAGATTGGTGTCCTCAAAGAGACCCACCAGATAAGCCTCAGATGCCTCCTGGAGAGCCATCACCGCGGATGATTGGAAACGCAAATCAGTTTTGAAATCCTGAGCAATTTCCCTGACAAGTCGCTGGAAAGGCAACTTGCGGATCAGCAGTTCGGTGCTTTTCTGATAACGACGAATCTCTCGAAGAGCTACCGTTCCTGGCCGGTAACGATGGGGTTTCTTGACGCCGCCAGTGGCAGGGGCACTCTTCCTCGCAGCTTTTGTTGCCAACTGTTTGCGAGGAGCCTTTCCTCCAGTTGATTTACGGGCAGTTTGCTTCGTACGAGCCATTCCAAACAAACAAGTAGTTAAGTCTATCAATTGAACGGGAAAAAAAACTTGTGGCTTCCCGAAGGCCTTTTATAGCTTGGGGCTCAAGCCACCAACGATCCCCACCACTGAACAACTTCCCCTCTCTTGTCTCTTCGCTTTTAATATCTACTCACAGCAAATATTCTATTTTCTCCCACTTTAATATAAAAATAAAGTAAATAACCCTTAGATAAGTTAGGCAATAAATTTTGATTATATTTTATATATATATTTTCATAATACATTTTTTTCTATACATTCCAAATCATCATCATCATTGTTCTTTTACTTGTTACACAAATCTTATTTTATTTAAAGAATATTATTTTGAGAAAGTATTTATAAAAGGAAGAATAGAGAATGGATAAATTAATATAGAATCATTTACATATTAATATATTTTAACTTAAATTGAAGGGAATTTATTGAATTGACTCAAGTAGCGTGTGGAAGAGAAAACGTGATTTATTTTATTTATCTTTACAAAACTAAATATTGTTGAATTCTCAATTATTTTAAATAACCCAAGGAATTAATATTTTTATAAATAAAATTGTAAAAAATAGAAAATATTTTGAGTAAACATGAAAAAAAAGGCGGGAAATCTTGTTCTAAACAAGAAAGAGGGGAAGTAGTGAGTGAGTGAGAGACAAAAGTGGGCTTGGCTAGGTGCAAAGTGAACAAAAAAGGTGATTATATTGGTAATCTTATATAATTATTATTGAATCCCAATCAAAAAGAGAGGCTTTTTTGTTTGTTTTTTTATTTGAAATAAATAATTCCTGAAAATAGAAAAAGATTCATATGATTTTATGTGAGTGAATGCAAGTAGAGGGGGAATTTGTCTATGGGTTAGTGAGAGCTATAAAAGGCCCTCGCATCTGTGCCGTTGGCATTCCATCGTGAGCTTCAGAATTGTAATCTTTTATTAATCCAAAATGACCGGTCGAGGCAAAGGAGGAAAAGGACTGGGAAAAGGAGGAGCCAAGCGCCATCGTAAAGTCCTTCGCGATAATATCCAAGGTATCACGAAACCAGCAATTCGTCGTTTGGCTCGTCGTGGAGGAGTGAAGCGTATCTCTGGGCTGATCTATGAGGAGACCCGAGGGGTTCTCAAGGTGTTCCTTGAGAACGTGATCAGAGATGCTGTCACGTACACGGAGCATGCCAAGAGGAAGACTGTGACCGCCATGGACGTGGTCTATGCCCTCAAGAGGCAAGGCAGGACCCTCTACGGTTTCGGAGGCTAATTCTTCATTATCGTCATTTCCATTATTCTTCATTATTTTAAAAAACAACGGCCCTTTTCAGGGCCACCAAATACTTTTCAACAAAAGTATTTTATGACAAGCTTTGTTTTCATTGTTCCAATTTCTTTGGAAGAGGATAAATTAGTTTTTTTTGCGACATAGCAAAAATAGATTATGTACTATTGCCTTCAAAAGTAATTAGGCAACCTATTTCTTGTTCCAATCTTAATGTTTAAGTAGAGGAGCTACATGAAATTTAAATTCACTAAATCTTATTTTTAAATTGTCTTCTAATACATTTGAACGAAACCATGGTTGTCCAATTACTTATAGGAGGATAGTATATTCTACTAAAATATAATTTTCATGTTCATTTGAAGTGGCGGACTTAGATAATATTTCATTTTTAATTTCGTTCATTTGAGTACAACAGGAAATTTCAAATGGGAAGAAATCTAATATAAATTTCTTCTATTTGAGTATTTCTGAAAGAAAAATGAAATTACGTAGAGGGCAAATGAGATGCTTTTACTCGCTTCTTTGCAAATTACAAATAAATCGTTAATACAAGTGAGATTTGTTTATAATTATATTTTAGAATGATTTATTTTAATCTGTTAGGTCAGTCACAGTCGACTTTTTCTCGGACCAGATTAAATAGCTTTAAGAAATTAAGATATTAAAGGAAAACTAAATTTGTTAATTTTATTCGACCCTTCTAGCTAATGGCTCTATCTATAAAGAACGTTTCAATCCTTATGTAAATATAATTGAATCAAATAAATGATTGATTTCAGTTACAATTAAAAAACAAAATTTCTCGGCCTTAAAATTCAATTACATTAGGCCATTTAAATCTAGGGGAATATCAATTGGACAGCCTAATATAATTTACAATTATAAGTTGTTGGGCGGTTTCAGCGCTATTCGCTTTGACCGCTAATGTGCGTGGAGGGTTTCAGCTGTTTGTGGAACGCTGAAATTGAAGGGGAAAATTTTTGGAAAAAACCCCTTTTATGACATACTGACTTGGGGGAAGGGTGTTTAGAAATTCGCCACTCGGCAAGGATCCGTGATCCTTCCGGTGTGGCATTTGCCAAAAGGTTTGATCAAATAAATTATATAAAAAGACAATATATATATATATATATATAGGAAATATTTGTACAAGGACGATTGGTGTAACGAAACAATATTTTAGCAATGACTAAGTCGAATGGAGCAGCCAATAACTTTAGGCGGTAAACGTTTCGAGCCCTGGCCAATTAAATGTCCACTTTACTTAATTTTCAGAAAATTAGAAATTTTTAAAAAGATGCTTAGTTTATAGCAAAAGCCCAGGGAATAATTCAGTTAGGCTCTTTAGCCGACAAATCGATTCTTAGAAATTTAATATTGAATCTCTGATCAAAAAGTTGCATTTTCCTTTAAACTTCTTACGATATACTCAGTCATTTTGTTTACTCGCTCCTAGAACGTGTGATAGTTAAAAATAAATCACTTTAGTCAGCAATACTTTAAAGGTTACAAAAGACGAAATAATTGGGGCCAAAAATTCACTTGAATTTTTTTTTATCAAAAATCAGATGTTAAATAGTTATATTTTGCTTAAGGAGAAGACAATTTATCTATTCAATTTAACAAAATTCTAATAAAAATGAAAAAAATGGAAAGGGCGAATATAAATTGAGATTTAAAAACCAAGCAACGTTACCTTTGCAAGTAAAATTACATTTGGATGGCCCTGAAAAGGGCCGTTTTTTTGTCGAGACAGTTCATGTGATGGATGTAGAAATTTAGGGCTTCTTCTCAGTTTTCTTGGGCAGGAGCACAGCCTGGATATTGGGCAAAACGCCTCCCTGGGCGATGGTCACTCCAGAGAGCAATTTGTTCAATTCCTCGTCATTCCGGATGGCCAGTTGCAAATGTCTAGGGATAATTCTAGTCTTCTTGTTGTCTCTGGCTGCGTTACCTGCCAATTCCAAGACCTCAGCAGCTAAATACTCCATGACAGCAGCCAAATAGACGGGAGCTCCAGCGCCAACTCGCTCGGCGTAATTGCCTTTACGAAGGAGACGATGAATTCTTCCAACAGGGAATTGAAGCCCAGCTCGATTCGAACGAGACTTGGCCTTTCCCTTAACTTTCCCGCCTTTACCGCGTCCAGACATCGTTAATGCAACAAAATGTTATTTTATCCAAGGATCGTTGAGCAATGAGGTTGACTTACTTTCCTCCCCTTATATAACGTATAGATGAGAAGAGTAGTCTGCTCTCTGATTGCTTTGTCTGAATTGTTCCCTACCAAGAGCTCCCCTCTCCTCCAGCTCTACATCTCCCCCAAGCGGACTATGCATTCAACTCGTTTTAAAAGGCGTTGGAAACTACTGCATGTCATCATTCAGCTTGTTGAGTTCAACTTGTTTGTTTTATTCTAACTATATATTAGCTATGCCCCCTAAGACGAGCGGTAAGGCTGCGAAGAAGGCTGGAAAAGCCCAGAAGAATATTACCAAGACCGACAAAAAGAAGAAGCGCAAGAGGAAGGAATCCTATGCCATCTACATCTACAAAGTGTTGAAGCAGGTCCACCCTGACACGGGTATCTCTTCGAAGGCGATGAGCATCATGAATTCCTTTGTCAACGACATCTTTGAGCGTATTGCTGCCGAGTCCTCTCGCTTGTCTCATTACAATAAACGCTCAACGATCACCAGTCGGGAAATCCAAACGGCTGTTCGTCTCCTGCTCCCGGGTGAATTGGCCAAGCACGCCGTCTCTGAAGGCACCAAGGCCGTCACCAAATACACATCATCCAAATAATCGGCTTTATCTTGTTTTCTCATTTGATTTTTAACTTGAAAAACAACGGCCCTTTTCAGGGCCATCCATATCTATTTTTAATAACAAAAAAAAAACGCTGCTTTATTTGAAACTCGTTTCCAGGATATCTAAATTTCCCTTGCTTTAAAAAACATTTTTAATAGAATATCTGGCAATGGTTTCATAATATTAATTCAAAATGCCTCGATTGTTTCCTTAATGTTATATATCGTTTTAAAAAAATTTATTTTCAGCTGAGCCTCGGATGGGTGGCCCCGAGTCGTAATGTTGAATATTTGAAAGCCATTGAAACCAATTTTTTTTTATATGGAACTTTTTAGACATAAAGCCTCAGCATCCACGGTATGAAATATCTAATTTGCTTTAAGTATAATGCTTTAATAATAATGGGCAATTCTTAATTTTTAATCCCATTGTAATTCTATTTGGATAAACAAGTGTTATTTTAGTTTTAGAAAAAGCACAAGGACCGAAAAATATAATTTTAAATGATTTTATTTTCCAGGGAAAAGTTGGCATTTTGTGATTACACAAGGACATCTAATTTGATTCCAGCTCAGAGTATAGCATCCATTCATTGTTATATCAAGTGATATCTATTATTGATATATATAATGAAAAAATCGAATAAAATCAATTGATTCTTAAGGAGCAAATAAAATGAAGGTAGCACCCAGTAGAGATCGTCGAGAGCATCAAAGGAATTCAAATCAAGGTAACAACATTTTCTTTATTGTTTATGCTTTCTTTCAATTAATCTTAATTTGTTTCTGTAATGCAAGAGGAAAAGAGTAAATAAATATCTTTTGAATATTTAATCACATTTAATTTCACTTATACAAAGTTTATTTTATTGAATGTTATTAAAATACCTTATTTGAGAATAGTTAAGACTTTATGCCAAAAGTTTGTATGAATTAAATATATACTGCCTTCTGAGTTCTTACACAAATATTATCAATAAAATAATGAAATTACACGATAAGAGACTATATATTGTTAACGGAGTCTAAACGGGCTCAGATGCCGAAAGAAAGAAAAAGGGATTGGTAAAAAAAATCAATAATTTATTCCTTCTGGATAAATTTGTTTATTTTTGATTAAAAATAAATTTTATTATTTAGAAGTATTTTGACATTTTATTTATATTGGCCACCAATTGATATAAATAAATAAGGATTCTATTTTTAAACCTTCTAAATTTCTTCTGAGAATTAAATTAAACCGATACTTAAAATTGAATGACTTTCTTTGAGGGATCAAATGGATGTCATAAATGGTTAACTTTTCAGCATACGGCCACACCTCAAACAAAGAGCCTTTGTTCCCTAACTTTAAATCTTTTCTTTCAAGCGTCCTCACCCAACAGTCATAAATACAGATACTCTCGCCCATATAATGAGTTATATAAATCAAAATAAATTAAAAATAATAAATCGAAGATACGAAGATAAAACTAATATTAAATCATGCCATTAAAAATATCCCCAAATTTCAAAGCTTATGAGTGACCTTTTTATCTGGTGACCGACCAAATTTCATTGGCCACGCAAAGTACCCGACAATAGAAAAGATTTCACAATAAATTGCAAACCTTTTTCTACTGCCCTACTACTTTTCTAATATAAAATAAAATTTATTTTTAATAAAAAATAAATTTATCTAGATGGGGTTAATCAATTGATTTTTTACCAATCCCTTCACACTATATATATATATATATAGATATATTTTTTTAACCTTTCGGCATTAGGTCATTTACACTCCGTTTTTTTTTTTTTTATATTTCATTTATACTCTTTGACATAGATTCCGTTTTTATTTATTATTATTAATTGATAGGTAATATAATATATTTCTGTCTCAAGCCGGGAAGCGAACCAGTGACGTTTTGTACGTGAGACCTCTACCTCTGCCCTAAAGGATAGGGCTATATTTTATTATTTGAATTTTATCCCTAGTGTGTGGTAGATTGCTTGCAATGATCCTTTGAAAAGGGAGTTTTTAAATATAGGAAATAATAATTAATCAAGGGATTTATACATTTTTCATTCATTTATTTATAGTAGGTGAAAAAAAAAAAAGGTCTTGGTTAAAATAAAAATGAGTTGTCAATTTTATTAATTTCATAATAAATCAATCAATAAAATTCGTTTTCATATATAATTAAATAAACTTTTAGTATTTACTTTTGAAAATTTTTTAGAGGATTAAAATAAATTAATAATATATTTATATAAGATAGAATTGGAATACAAAAAATTAATAGAAAAATATGAAAGAATCGTTGTCTTGAACCAAAAAGTGTCTGGAATTTTCTATAAGGTGATCAAAGAAGAAGACGATTTAGAAAAAGACCTCAAGAATATCGAATTATAATTTGGAAAATGGATAGAAATTATTTGTTGTGTTGAAAGGGACAAAACCTATATAAAAATATTAATAAATTATAATTAATTTATAAATAAACAAAAAATTTTCATATTGATTGAATTTATTGTTCAAGATAGTAGATTGTTTTAAAAGAATTTTTTCAAATAAATAACTATTTTGATACAATGTGATACAATTTTTTGTTTAAAAAGAATACTTATTAGAATAGCAAATAGTTTTTTAAGAATATTATAAAACTATAATTTTTTAATTTAAGTATCTTTTTTTTAAATTAATTTTTAACAATTTTATTATATCTGAACTTGCCCGTTTTTTAATATTCTTTTAGTGAAATTTTGTCCCAAGTGTGTCCGCAGAGTAGACAATTAAATATTTTGAAATTTGGCGGCTAGTGTAATATAACGTATGGAAATAACATTTATTTAAATTTTTTTATTAGAAAATTAGAAAGTTTTAAATGAAATTTGACATAAAAAATTTTTAGAATATTTTATTATTTCATTCTTTGTAAATTATGAAATAATTAATTTTATTTTAATATATTTAGTTTGATTTTAGATGATGTTTGAATTTATTCCTTAATTGATTCGACTAAAATATACACCTGTCACCTTTGCTTTGAATGCCTCGTCTATTTTTCACATCTCTGACTTTTCTGACGTTCCCATCCGGCCTCTCGATTCAACATCAAATTTTTTATATTTCATCTCATCTATTTACACTTTTTAAGGCCTGTAATTCATTTAAATATTTATTTAATTTGTTCGGAGTTAAAATTTACAATGAATTCATTAATTTAAATAATAGCAATATTCAAAACTCGTTCAACATGATTCAACAGGTCTCCTGTGTCTGTCTGTCAATTTTTCTAACCGAATTTTTAATACTTTATTGCTTTTAATAATTTGGGATTCATTTTAATTTTGATTATATTTAATAAATAATTCAATTTATTATTCCATCTCTTATTCTTCTTGTTTTATTAATCATTTTCAAAAAATTTTTCATTTCAATTCCATTATTTATTTAAATGATCCAAATTTTGATTTTTTTATATATTTCAAATTAGAATAATTAACTTTACCAAATTTTATATAAACAAATTAAAAAAATTTTATTCAAAAAAAAATCTGTCAAATTCAATAGGGTTGGAACTTTAATACTTTTTAAATGAGAGAATTAATCTATTTATTATTTTAAACACCAACTTGTGGCATGATGCCTGAGTGCTTTAAAGTATTAATAAATGCAAATTGATTAAGAATCATGAAAATAAAGCTTTAAATAATTTTCATTTTCTAAATTTCCAAAAATAAAATTGAAAATTATTTTTTTCTTTTTAATTTTAGATGAGATTACCAAAGGACGAAGGAATTCATCTCATTTCTTTGGAGCTTTGAAAGGGAACAACAAGACACCTATCACATATACATATACGTTTATATATATAGAAGATAAGGATATTTTTTATAATTTTTAATCTATGCTATATTAAATCTTTAAAATTTCTATTTTAACAGGATGTTAAAAATTCATTAGTACTTAACTTACCTTAATTCTTTTTTAATGAAACTTAATTGATCTGCATTTTTCTTTAAATTTCGATTTGTGGCTGATATCTGAATGCAGAGAAATCACTAAAATAAATTCTTGAGGTCAAAAAGAAAAAACTTAAATTTTTATTTAAAACATTATATATATATATATATATGAATAATTAAATTAATTGATTTTTCTCTTTTTAGTTTTAGGAGAATAACTGAAGGAGGTTTTATTTAATCTGATTGGTGCTTTGAGAAGAAACAACAAGATATCCCTAATCATATAGAGTAAATGTAATTAATAAATATCAGGTAAGATTTATTTATTTTTATTATTTCATATATTTAAATATTTATGAATATTTAAATTCATTCATTTTCTAAACATTATTTCAAACTTATTTTTAAATTTTATTTTATTATTCAAATTACTAATATTATCTTTACTAAATCATTTTATTTTTGATTTTAGTGTTTTGGACACCTCTGAGAAAACAACACCGCCCATCATATGAAAATTTATATATACCCTATGTATATAAGAAAATATCTCTTTATTTATTTATATTATTTCATATTTATTGTTATTATTATATAATTGATGTATATCTTTTGAAAAGATGAAATAAATATGAAATTA
>JAAAKE020145536.1:0-13115 GCA_010014785.2 Anisolabis maritima | reverse complement strand
AAAAAAAACTAATAATTTAAATCGCAACGAACCAAAAATTGTAAAACAACAATTCAAAACATAAACGAGACAAAAATTATAAAAGATAAATTCAAAACATTAACGAGACTAAAATCGTAAATGTAAAACATAAAGAAGACAAACAGTGTAAAACATAAACGAGGCAAAAATCGTTAAGTTAATAGCTAGTATCATTTCGGCTTGATCAATTGTTCTCTCATTATAAGTCTTGTGACATTGTTCTCACCTCTTATAATATTTCTTTTCTCTGATCATATTTTCCATTGGCTGTTTTTCTGGCCCATATTCTGGAACGTTCCTAAGAAAAATCTTAACTTAAGACAAATTTTACTCTGCTTATTTTTATAAAGTTTTCTAAATGAAAATTTTTCTTTTTAAGAGGCTAATTTAATTAAACATTTGAAAAAAATTTTAATCTAAGAAATTCTCTATAACTTATGTTAGATTTTTCTTAGGAACGTTTTAGAATACGAACTTTAGTGTTCAACTTTTCTCTATCGTTGCTCATTTCATTCAAATGCACATTTAGGGGAAATACTTTTTCTCCTCAATTGAATAAAAATTTTGATTTAAACGATGTTAGAATTTTTTGCCCAGGAAGTGAAGTGAAATTAAATAGTACTTCCTATCAAACATACCGATTGCTACTGATTTGAATTCTGATAGCAAATAAATAAATTCTTTATATATGTATTTTATATGATACTGAAATTATCGTGTTATTCATGGTATAATTTAATTTATCGCAGGTATTTACAATTTTCTCCATCTTACTCCTCATTTTTCGCTCATCTCAGACAATCTAACTTAATCAGACCAAAACAAATCTTTGCTATCATACACTTGTGTCATTATTATCATCATTATTATCAAATAAAGACATTCTTTCAGCCATTAATGGAATGAGATCCATTCATTCATCCATCGACACAATTTACAAAAAAAAATTATAATGACTTGAAAATTAAACAATCTGACATTCTATGTGTCTAAAAAAGAATAATGATATACGTATATAAATGTTGTTCTGTTTTTTGTTTTTCTCATACTTCAATGACTATAATAAATATTTCATATGACATTGATTTGATGATTACATCTAATGGCTTTTGATATTTTCTAACCGCCCATTTGATTGTATTTTATCTCTTGAAATCTCAAATGAACAATTTGCTCAAGTTTCGAAGTAAATCTATAATTTACATCAACTACTTAATCCAGAGTTGGAGCATGTTTCTAAGTCATCAGGAGCCGATGACATCGCACTTCGGATCTAGAGCCAACCAGCTCTCTTTTTTCGAATCCTCCAGCAATTTGTTTTCGATAAAACCATACTATTTCAAACTGTTCAATTCTTTGCAACGGTAAAATTGTAGAGCTAACGCCAAACTTGTATTAAATCATCGCGCTTTATCCGCGATTTATGATTGGACAAGGTGTAAAACTAACGCGAACGCTAGCCATATAATTACTTAATTATAAAAGATTCAACTCTCATGACAGACTAATATTAGATAATATGCTTGAAAATCACGCACCAAATTATACGCATATAAATTCAAAGAACATAAAATATAGAATTTAAATTTAAAAGCTTTAGAGAGAAAAAAAAAAACTATATTTTATGCTTTCTATAAATTTTTTTTTTTTTTTTTTGATAATAAAATTATTTCATTCTATCTAATCAAAAGAAGCTTTTATGTGAGTGATCACAAAAAGCGAAATTTTCCTAATCTAATCATAATTATTTTAATAACCGAATCGTAAAATAATACCTTTTTAGATTTAGCCAAAAAATTTTCTCACAGAAACCACGTTAAATTTTAAAATTATTATATTTCAAGAGAAAATTTTTTTATTTATTATACCTTCTCCTCTTCATTATTTTCAATAAATATATATTTAAAATAATTTGCATTTTAATTTTAAATGTATAAGCCGACGGCCTTGTGAAAAGAACTTTTTAAGTGAAGCAAGGCCAAAGAAAAGAACATAGGGTGCCAAGTACAAAAGTCGTTAGCGTCGTGAAATTACTCTATTTTCTATTATTAACTCCTCATTCTCTCTGTCTATTGTGTTTAGCTTAATAACCATATCTATTAAAAGATGTTTTCACCTTTCCCTTGCAAACAATCTAATTTATACTAAAGAGGATGTTCCTAATGGAGGCGGCATCTTATTGGAATCGTCGTAAAGTCTATTCTTTTCGAAAAGTATTAAATAAAATCTTTTTTAAATTCATATATTTTATTATTTTATAGAATTTACAAAATCAATTAATTAATTTTATAAAATAAGTTGACACTTATTTTCCAACCAAAATAAAAACAACAAATTCTAAAAATCTTGAAATATTTAATAAAACTCATTGTATCCATTTTCTTTTTTATTATAGCCTAATTCAAGGTGAACTTGTTTTCTTTTGTGATTATATTATTAAAATACATATACACACAAGAATTAATAAATTTTAGAAGATAAAAATATTATAGATTGTGAGCAATTTATTGATGTTATCAGGACGCAGGCTTACCGAGGGTCAAACCCAGGTTTTCCCTTTCCAGGGCATTGGTGTCCTATTCACTTGCGCCAGAACCACGCCACGAAAAAAAAAAGATTCTTATGATCAACATTGTCGCCGAAAGAACTATTATCAAGTCATCAAACAATCTGGCTAGAACGAATTTTCTGTACAGCAAATAAAGAGAAAACAACCACAATGTTTTCACAATCTATCTGAATAATAAATTTTGAAAAAGGAAGAAAGAATCGGATCCGGGATATCTCATCTAGTCGATCATTTTGGAAAGCTTTCTTTTAACGAACAAAACGGCCGAAATAGTTCTGGGTTATGACAGACATACGGACTTTGCGTAAAAGAAGTCCTTGTACCGTGTAAAGGTTCACTCAAACAGCCACCTAGAGCCGCCACAAATGACTACTTGTCATAACCAGTGGTCGCCATAGGTCAGGACCACTATTCTGTAACTTCAATAAAGCATTTTAGTTGAATTTTGAATGGTTTTTTATTTTCTGCTCATTTCCAAAATTTGTATAAATCATAACTCAACAATATAACGTTTCACTTTGAGGGAGAAAATTGATCAAAAAGGGGGGTCATTAAAGATGGGGACCAAAAAATCATAAGGGCAATGTGACAATGCTGGGAATTGCAGCCAAAGTACAATAAAAAAAAAAAAATCAAAATTTCGAGACAGTTTTAAACAGACTCAGAGATAAAAAAAACATTTGATTGTTTTATTTGTAGACTCGCTTATATATAATATTATTATTTTGTATCAACTATTTAATCTCTTATTTTTATTAAATTAATAATAATAGATTTTTTGCCCTGGCAATTTTCCTTTATCTTTAAAAACATTTCTCTTGTAGTGAATCTTATTTGTTTTATATTAGCAGTAATTCAAAACCAGAGTGCATGTTTTATTTTTATCAAAAACCCCTCCCTTCCTATTGTTAACCAACATTATTGGCTATCCCCTCCCTCTATCCATCGGTCGGCAGCTGCCTTCCCCTCCAAAGCGGCGACAGTCGCCGCCTGACGCCAACCGGCAGACGAGAAGGCGTCGAGTTGAATTCAACAAGCAAATGCTGTCTCTCCCTCTCTACTCGTTACAACTCCCTCAAAAACTTCATCAGGTATTTATTATTCATTTACTGTTCATACATTTGTTATTATTAAATTGAAGAATAAAATAATTTAAAAACTTATCCAAAAATAGTTGGAAACCAATCAAATAATATTCTGTCTTTGTTAAATTAAAGACACTTAATGACCAACCAATAAAGTTTTATTTATTATAAAATAAATCTATTTTCTCAACATTTAATTGGCATTTATTTGATTAAAAACATTATTTTTCTAGGGGAAGCCAAATCTATATTTGAAGGAGGAAACAAACTATAATAACTCGATAATTTTAATTTAGTACCGTTTAATGGCAGATTTAAGGTATGAGGTTGGAGCCCTCCATTCAATCTTTTTCCCCCTCTCATCTATTCTTTTGTTTATTATTATCTTTTTTTTTTGCTCAAACAATTTCTGAACTTCCAAGTTTTGTTGCTTGGTTAATTGAATCTGCCCCACTTCCCTATACTATTTTTTTGTTGCTAAATAAAACAGATTTAATTTTTTTTTAATTTTTTGCTCTGAATACATTGGAGTATTTCATTTTAAAATGAGGTCCAAATAAGTAGAAATAAAAATAGATTCATTATAGATTTATTGATTTAAATTACAAAAAAACAAAAAAATTTTCTTTTCTTAATGAATCATGAATATGAATCTTCTTTTACGCATAGTGTCTAAAAGAAAATGCAACATATTAATTAAATTTTCTAAATATTATAGGATATATTGTATAGGATTGTATATGATTGTATAGGATATATTGTATAGCGACCTTTATTATTAAAAGAATCTTATTTTTCCAATTACTCTTGTTCCTTAACCACAGATTAGCTTTTGCTAACTCGTCAGTGGTTCGTATCCCTTCTTGAGCGATAAATACCACTACCAACTAATTTAAATAAATTCTATATGGAATCAGATGCCGAAAAAGAAATATTTCTATTTTTACTGGAAAAATATAACCATTAGTAAACACTTTCCTTCAAAATTCCATAACATTTCATAACCAAACATTTTGGAATTTGAACGAAAAATACAAATATTTGTCATCCTGTCCCTTGGAGCAGAGGTAGAGGTCTCGCTTCTAAATGTCTTTGGCTCGCTTCGCGTCCAAAGTGATAAAAATTTATTTAAATTATATATTTAATACTAATTAATTTAAATAAATATGGACGGACTCTAATACCGAAAAAGAATAAAAATTCTTCTAAATATGGTAATAAATTCTACGGAATATGACTAACGTCTTTACATGCTTTTTTTAATTAGATGTTAGAAAATAAATTACTCTATTCATATATGAAGCGAATGAATGATGTGTGATTAAGTCACCTGATGCTGATAGTTGATTATTATTTCCAGAAAAAACAATCCTTTCCCAGACATATCTATTTGTTGATTTACAATATATAAAAGCCACGATGTTTTATTTTATGACATCTATATAATATTCAAGTTTCATTACAAGAGTCTAGCAAGCAAGCCATTAGATATCATGACTGTTTAAAATTTCTTATTTTATAGATAAAATGAATGATAGTATGCTTAAGCCGGATTATATATATATTTTCTTTACCAATATGTAATCATATTTTAATTACCTTGGGTTTAGAGTCAAAACATGAAGAAGGTTTCGTATCTGGAAATCACAAAATCTTATTTTTTCTAAAGCCTTCTTTTAATGATATATTTGCTATCTTTGTGTGAAATTTTTATCATTTTGTTTTTAATTTTTAGAAATTTCAAATAAGGAAATTTTAATTGAAAAATATCAATCAATGCTATAATATTAGAATTTTATAAATTTTACACTAAATTCATAAAATCATGTTTTCTATTTTAAGTTTTAAGAAGAGGAAAATGTCCTTTTGTTTTTACTTTATCTATGTATCTGTGTTACTCATAACCCTAAATTCGTCTCAGATCGTTTAACAGATTATTTATTTTTTAATTTATTTTAGTTAATATCCAATTCGAAAACTTATTTCTTACTCATAAATATTTCACAATATTCGATAATTGTGGGCCCAAAAAGGGGGAGAAAAATGCCTGATTCTCATCAAAGAGCCAATGGGATAATTTTTGTTTCTAGAACCCCTTGAATTTTGGGTCTTCTGCCTTTCATTAACTAAATATCTTTAATATAAAATTTCAAACAATAAATGATATTTTATTATTTTATAACATTAAGGCTTATATTCAAAAACTTTCCTAGAAAAAATCTTAACTAAATAGGAATTTTACCATGTGGTTTTCTATAAAAAAAAGATAAATTAAAATTTTTCTTAGGCGGCTAATTCAAAGATTTTCATTAGCTCTTTTAATTAAACATTCTATAAAAATTCAGATTAAAATTCTCCTTAAGATTTTTCACAGCACCTTTCTGAATATGGGTCAAAATATTTATTAAGAGAGAAGCTTCGCACAGACTTGATAAGGTAGAGAGACAGTCATACTCATTTAAGGAGTAGAAGAAATACCATCCTCTATGTACTTTAAAGCGTTTCACTCCACGAGTGACATCTACTACCGTTCCTCTTAGTCGCAATTTTAATTCGATCCATAATCAATCACCAACAAACTTTTGTCGTGCTCTGTATCTCTATAGATTTGCAGAAATGAATGGAATGAAATAAAGAAATCAAGATGATGTTCGGCGGGCATAATTGGCCAGAAAAGAAAGAGAGAAGAGAAGAGGTCCGCCCGCCTGGGGCTCTCTTCAGTCCCGCCGATAGAGACATTAGCCTCACGCTCGTCTAGCCCGGCTCAGCTCCTATCACGCCCGTGATTAATCCCCGATGATTAATTACATCCACCAGTTAAAAGACGTGCACACACAAACCCAAGTAACAAGTACAAGTACCGGAACACAACCACCATTTCAATAAACTTAGGATTAGAGAGAAAGAGAGCTTGTTCTCAAACAAATTGCGCTCATAAAATGGATCTCTCTTTCTACAACACCATGTTTTTTTAATATGAAAATAGAAGAAGCGAATTGAACTATTCCCATCAGATTCAACATGTCAAGTATTAAAGCGAACAATTTTATTTTTTCAATGGGAGTGAAAAAAAAAATTGAACATGTGATCTATCATACAATGCACATATCTAACATTACTTTCTCAAATTACATGGAATTTTTTATTTATTTACTGCTTGTTGTTTATACTTAGATTAAGCATGAAGTTGTTATAAATGTTAGTTTATATTTAAAGAATGCATTAACATTAAAATTCAAAGATAAAAGAAGGGGGACCTGTTCGATCTATTAAATTATATATTTTTCATCTTTTTCTTGTTCCAGTTGAAACGCGTTCACAGTGGAGGCTTGGGAGGTCTTTTGTCCATATTTGAGAAAGCCACTTCCCGGGGGATCTCCCGCCTAAATCTCACTGCCTTTGTAAGTAACATGATTATTTTAGTCTAATAAATATTTGTAAGAAACTTCTTTATTATTATTTAAGAGACATTTTTGCGAGATGAGTTTGTGTTTGGTTGGGCAAAATTCGCGCCCTTTTGGACTCGAATCAGGATTTTTCGCTTTCGCAGCGGACTTTCTATTTAATACAAAAATTATTAAGAAAATTTCAATAAAAACTAGGAAACTGGAAAAAAATAAAATTTCTAATAATAAGAATACTTGCAAAAAAAAAGAAAAACTAACTATAAAATAAAAATTTTATTTGCTCTCTACTCCTCTCAAACAGGAATTCTACAATAGTTATGCTATTTATTCTCAGTCAGAGAAATAAATTAAATAATTATGTCCAAACCCCCCCCATTTATTGAAGTATAAAAGGAATTAAAATAAGAAATGTCCGAGGGGAACTCGTTTACAAATTCACAAAGTCACCTCTCCGAGAAATAAAATAAAATAAATATTAATATATATTATAAAACTTGAAAAATAATTTCAAGGAAATAATTAAAAAAATTTATTTTTTTATTAAATTTTTTGACCGTTTTATTATACCAAATAATATTTAAACGTTCGAATCGGTTTTTTGTACCTTTCCTATTAAATTTTTGCCAATTATATCTATGATATCTTTTTTTAACGTTTGAATAACTTCTTAATAAAGATTTTAAAAAATTTTTATAAGGATAATCAGTATTAATAGTAAAAAATTCAAATTCGTATTCAAAGTATAATTTTCCAAGATTAAATATAAATTGACTTCTAGTAGCTAGCATAAAAATTTCTTCTACTTGACTCTTTAAATTAATTGGGAAAAATTTTTCAGATTTAAAACTCGAAAGTTGAATAAATAGAATAAAAATGCCTTCCAACAACCATTTCAATAAACTTAGGATTACTACAATAAATTGCATTCATAAAGGGCCTTTATTCTCTTGTAAGATCCATTTTTATTTATTAGATGTCCCCCTCTCTCTCCCCAGCAAGAATCCTACCTGAATCATTTGAAAAATTTCACACATACTGTACATATATATTTAAATTAATTGATTTAATTTATCAGATTTAACTTGAAAGGCAAACCGACAATTTAATTCAATGTTTCTCACTTATGCTTACACACTTATAACAAATATTTTAGAAGTATTATCACTTTTTCTCTCTTTCGAAATATACTTTTTATTATGAATAATAACATATCGACATTGCTTATTTATTATATATATATTTTTTTTTCTTTCGAATTATTTATAAAATTTTTAAATTTGATATTCAAATCCTACAAATTACAATAATTTATCTTCTTACTAGATTGGTTTATGAATTCAAAGCATTGGAATGGCCCGACTCTTTTTACTTAAAACTGTGGCGCTCTTAGTCTGTATTGCAAAGATTGAGTCAGTCATAACTGCTGCATATATTATTTTCAAAATTTTATTGAGCAAAAGTGATAATTATCCCCAAAAACACAATAAAACTGTCGAAAGTTTTTGAAATTTTCTTTGATAAATTACGAAGCATGGAATTGACTTAGGAACATCTCATTTGATGTTTTTAAAAATTTTTGATCAGTCAAAAATTTTGATATTACTTTCAATTGAGTTAATATCAAAAGGGATAACATTTAAGGAGGGATCTAGACTGACTTCCGGTCTTGATCAAGACCTTCTGGTATTTTAATAATCAAAGTGTATATAATTAGAGTTGCTGAAGGGCTTGTATTAATCAATTTCTAACTTTAGAAACTAACTATGAAATACTTACATTTTAGTAACTTAAGTAATTTAATTTTAACTTTTAAATTGAAGAAATGGATAATAGTGAGTAAATTTTTCTGTCTTTCGAAAAAGACATTGAAGAAATCATTTGTATAATTGTATAATTAGCATATATTCACCCAATTGATTTAAATGAGGTTTTAGAAGTACTCTTCGAATAAGTATTTTTTCTGTTTACAATCTTTTGTGAAGAGAGTATTATCTTATCTAAGCTATTTTTTAAAAATAAATTTACAAAACAAAGTTCTAACACTCTTAGCATACTCATTAATTTTTAGTCCATACATTAATTAATAAAACCATTATATTTTCTCTCTCCATTATTCAAGCTATAAATTACAATTTAAAATTCTTAATGATGTCTTTTTCATATTAAATTAGCCAGAGAGAGAGAGAGAGAGAGAGAGAAAGAGAAAGAAAATACGAGTCATTCGTTTGTCATATTTTAAATTATTTTTGTAAATGGAGATTTAAACGTTTTTGAAATCAATTTTTTCCAAGTGCAATGTTTAAGTGTTAGTGAGCTAGTTAATGTTGATTGCTGCTGATTGGATTGAGAATTAGCTTGCCAGCTAGCTCTCTCTTAATTAGCTATCGTTAACGAGCACCTGGAGAAAAACAATCTCAACTCACAATTCAATCCACACTTTTTCTTTATAAATAAGTATACATCTCTATTCCCTAGTTCTCTTAACGCCCTTATTCATTAATTATTTATGCACTTTACTCTCTTGTCTAATTTATAATTCAACAAAATAGATACGTATTCAATTTAAATTTTATGGAAATTTTTGTTTATTTTTTACTGCTATATATCAACTGGGCTTTAATTTAAAATAAGTTATTTATATGATGGAAATTGTTAAATGAGAAAAAATTTTGTGGATCATCTAAAAAAATATCTTTAAAAATTTTTGAGATATCTTTTTTTTTAAATTCTTCTTTATACTCAATCTGGTGGAAAACGCAACACTAGATAACTTTTTCAGCTTTGGGTTGTATTTATTTTCTTAAATTATATATTTAAAAAAATAATTAAGTACTTCATTAGGTTTAGAGAAATGGCTACGTTGATTATTAAGAGAGAACTATTATAAATTCGTTCGTATTTTGTTGGTGGAAGGTAATCAACTCCCATAACCAAATCACTAAGGGATTTTTCGATTAATTGTTTCAGAGCTCTTTGAGAGCCGACCACACATGCGCAGTTGCTATATCTTCTTAGAAATTAACAACTTAGCATGTAGCCATGGAGAATTAATAGAAAAATTCATTAGTAAATTAGTCTTTTGGCTTACCTTCCAGCAAACAAATTTTAGTATTCCATGGTACTCAAAAATACCTTGAGTAAATAAATTTTTGAGCCTGATAATTGAATCTTAAATGAAAATTAAAGAAGTAAGTGTTCGGCGATTTAAATCAATTGGAAAAGTTTTTTGCGCATTTTTTCATTAAGTGAGTTGGCATATAGTTTTACACCCATATCAAATTCAACTAGCTAGTTTCAAACCAAAGAAATCTATTTGTTGTAATGTTCCTTCCATTAAGGCATAGTGTCGGGAGTTTGATGACTGAATTTTAGTAATATGAATGAAACGAATTAGTAATTAAGACAAAGTTGTCTATTCATTATGATAATTTAGCATAGAGAGTGAGTGAGAGAGAGAGAGAGAGGGTGCATTAATTTCTTAATGTCTTTGCACTGACTGCACTAGCACCAGGTCGTCTCAATAAAAACATGCTCACTCATGGAGAATGTCTACATTTTTAACTGTCAGGGGAAAAGACGCGTTGGGTGTTGACTGTAAACTAAAACTGCTTCAACCTTCCAAGTTTTAACAACATCCAAAAATGCAATAAGTAACTGTAACAAATAGCGCCAGAGCAATTCCAACTCTATCATAAATCTTAGCTGTTAGAGAAAAAACAATCGAAATTTATGAATGCAAAAAAAAGAACAATTTTTAAATTGACTTGAATTTTTCATTTTTAAGTTAAAATAATCTTTGAGTAATATGTTTATGATTGGATTTAATGGAGACGGAAATTGAGCAATCAGGTGATTCAAAAAAAAAAAAATTTATATTTTGTTGCCGACGTTTCCCGAGTTCATCTCGCTCATCTTTGGGCTAACAAAATCCATACCATCTCTATTTTTATGAGAATTTCTTAGCCCTGAAGATGACCTGAAGATCGTTGGAAACCCAGGCAACAAAATAGAAATTTTTTTTTTATCGCCTGGCTGCTCTAGCCTCCATTAAATCCTCAATAAAAAATCAAACTGCACAGAATGTGTTTATGAATAAATGAATAATTTGATGAAGTGCTTATTTTATTATCGTTCGAAGGAAGGTATTGTAAGTATACTAAATTTGCGAGATTCTAACGGATGAGGACATATTACAACATTTTTTCACATATTTATTTAGACAAATTCCCTCAAACTTCCGTTTGACTATTTAACTTCAAAATATAGATTTGAGATGATTTATCATAAATTGCCTGGTACCAATGTTGGTATTTGGTTTGGCAAACCAAATGACCAACTCACTAAGAAATTTTTCGATTATTTGCTCCAGAGGTCCTCTAGAACAGACTATATATATCCCTAGAAATTAACAACGGAGCGTATTCCGCTTTAGAGAAACTGGAGCAATTAATCGAAAAATCCATTAGTGAGTTTCTTAGGTTGCCTATCTCTCTACAAGGAAAAACGAATAATTTTATTTATTAATAACCTTTTTTTTCATCAATTATAAGTATTTTTAATATTCCAATTTTTGTTTGCATAACAAGGGACTTATAATTTATATAAATAGCAATATATATAATATATATAGTATATACGCCTATAAGAAAAAGAGATCTAAAGCTTTGTGTTTAATTTTTTTTATTAAAGTAATTTTACTATTAAAATGTATAAGTATTTATAAAAGTATTATTGAAGACCATTGGGCATCCTATGATATGAAATTCAATTTCATATTCTATTATAATGTAAAACTAATCTATTCTACTTGTTAGTATTCTTATTACTCTAAAAATTCGAATTTAAATAATATTCTAATAAAAAATATTTGAAAAAACCAAAGAGCAATTTTTGAAATTCTAATTTTATGGTTTTATTTAAATTTTTTATCGAATCTTCTTCTTTCCCATGATTTTTTTAAACTCTTTTCAGGGATGTAGAAATATTTATTTTAATTAAAATTCAGTTAATACTTTGACCTTTATTTATTCTTTTTTTTTTTTTATTTTGAAAATTATTTTAAATAAATATTTTATATTTTTTGCGTTATAGAATTCGTTTCACGTCTTAAAGCATGAGAGGATAGAATAAAATATTTAATTGGGATTTTCTTTTATAAACTGATAATGTATACCCGGCTGACTAAAATAGAAATAAACTAGAAATTCAATTATTCGGACCTCAATTATCCGAACGCAATGAATGATTCCAGTTTTTGAAATTATTTTTTTAAAATTTGTATTTGCTTATTCAGACCCCTGGTTCTAATTAACCTGGATAATCAAGTTTCTATTGTATAATAAAATATTTTTCTTAGTAGACTTTTTCATAAAAACTTTTATGTTATTCTTAAAAAAATCCGTTTGACTGTGAGATGAGTTTCGTTCTTTTTTTTTTTTATCATCTATATCCCTCTATATACAAAAATTTTATTATCAATCTGAAATTTTTTTTCTCTTTTAATTCGTCTAAAATATTTTTTTAAGTATTTTTTTTATATATATATAATTTTTTTTTTTTTTTTGTTCTCCGAAAGAGTCGCAAGTCTTGAGCCGTAGCATTGCCATTCAGGCCGGCCAAAGTCTTGATGCGGCCCACGCGCGATCCTCACCATAAGATAAGAGGCCGCTTAATTGTTTCATAACGAAAGCCGCACAACATCCAATGATCGATTGATTGCGATGGGCCAACTCGATAGCCTGATGGGGGCCCCTTAAAAAGAAAACAAAAAAGTGGCCTCCCGAACTCCCCGATGCCTATCGACCATTGAATAAACAAAACTTTATTTATTTTTCATTTTAAAAGACCATTCTATATCTATAACGTACCATCTCATAATGATGTAATTAAAGAAGAGTGCTAATGGATTAATCAGCAAAGATGGAGGAGTATCTAAAGAAAATTTAAAAATTACTTAATTAATCCATGATCAGATTTAAAGCTATTAATATTAATAGTATTATAAATTATTTGTTAATATTAAGAATCTTAAAT
>JAAAKE020145525.1:0-13116 GCA_010014785.2 Anisolabis maritima | reverse complement strand
GATAATAATAATATAATATAATGATACTAGAGCAATTATTTATTGAAAAATCCAAGATAATGAGTCAGAGGTGTATACAAAGGGAGCGAGGTAAAGTGATTTTTTTATTTCAATTTTAAATCTTTTTTTGGCTGCAATGGCCATTTAGAAATATTTTCTGTATTTAATTTTAATATTAAAAATTGATTGCTCTGACGAGTGTTGATTATTCTTTATTAATATAATATTTTGTCTTGGATATCAATATATATATAGAGAGAGAGAGAGAAGAGTCCAAATATAAGACGAAATATCGGCCCGATATATTTTATTTTCCGCTTTAGTCTACGTTTTTGGGGCTATACACTACTCATTAGGTCCTAAAAATTATAAGCTTCCATAAGACATATACATTTCTCTTCTTTTCCTCTTTTACTTTTTTTTATGAGTGGTGGATGTGGGGTTTGTATGGAAGAGAGAAAAAAATAACCAAAATACAAGTTAACTATTATAGAAATACAAGTTAACTTACCCAGGCCGTTAATAAAAGATTCGTGCCTCCCGCAATCGTCATAAATATTACAAAATCACAATATGCAATATGTAACCAGAGAGCCAGGCAGCGAGTGAAATGATTTTCATCTATGTAGCCGAGCAAGGTGAAAACAAGGGTAGAGGGGGGGAAGTGACAGCGCAGAAAAAAGGATGCGCATTTGTACGCCATGTCATGATGGGTGGCATATAGCCCCGAAACGTAGACTAAGATGGTAAATAAAATATATCGGGCCGATATTTTGTCTTTAATTTTGGACTCCCCTATCGATTTCACGGCCTTCCTCCGCAAATATTTTTTTCTTATATATATAGATATATAGATATATATATACTCGAATAACATACCCCCCCTCCCTCATGATTCAAGATATACGCCAGTATATTGACTGATTCGATAGACATGTTATATGATTTATTGCTAATTAATTAAGAAATTTTAAATGATAAATCATTCCTTTTTTTTTTTTTTTCTTTAATTTATTTATCTCCCTTGATTTTTCGATTATTAAAATAGGAAATACATTAAAAAAAAAAGAATAAAGCATTGAAAAACAACAGTCATTAAATCCCTGGTTCGCTCCGTCAATTTGGATATTAATCTCAGCTACTGCCCCCTCTTCAAAGTGAATTGCATCAAAATTCTCCCGGCAGGCTTGTTTTGAAAACTTCATTAATTTTAATTAAGGAATCCCATCCCGTAAAATGAATGAATAAATAAATAATATCAAATCAATGGAAATTAGAGAAGAAAAATTACCAATCAACGATTTTATTTTTATGATCAAATAATAATAAAAAGTACGAATAATTGAAATTAAATTTGGTTTCGAAATAATCAGTTTTAATCTTTCCCTGCATATTTCAATAAATAGAATAAAAATGTTAAGAATAAAATTTAAATAAAGATCACAAGGTATATAAAATGTAGTTAGTTTATCTAACAGCATCAAAGCTCATATAGAAAAATAAAGATAAATGTATTTAAATTCTCTATTCCTTGAAGCAGAGATCTCGCTTCACATTCAAAGAGTAGGATATTCGCTTCCCGTCATAAGCGATGAATTTATTTAAATTATATTGGATATCAATTGATTTAGATATATGGGCTTATATGTGGAAAAACACTTAAAAAATGTACAGGCGATCCTAGAATTTCGTACAATTCGTAAGTATTTTCGTACTATACAATATTTAGAAGTGAAAACGCGCCATATACTCCCCTCTTGATCGGCTCATCAAGAAATGAAAAAGAAGAGTATAATTCAACTATCTCTTTTTAAATTTATAAAGAAAACTCCAGATAATAATCATTAAAGTATTATTTATTATGTATTCTAGTATATAAACTTAATTAGAAAATAAATATTTTAAAACACCACAATTTTTTTGTTTTGCCTTTACAGTGCTCCATTTTCGTACATATTTCAGGAACTAATTAGGTATGAAAGTCGAGGACCGCCTATATAAATATTATCATAACTGTTATAGCTCCATTTTTATTTAAATTTATTGGTAGTTTTACATTAATTTTATCGATTAGAGCTGAGAGAAAATCTTTGTATAATTATTATTTGATTCTATTCCAAGGGGCAGGAGTTAATTAATTAAAATTTATTTTAGCGATTTTAAAATATACCTTAAACTCTTCAAAAAATCGCTCCCATTCTATTAAAATTTATTTTCAAAAAGAATAAAAGAAACTTTTTTTTTTCAAAGGAATTATAAGTGTATAAATAGAAATTGATTTATTTAATTGAGTTTGAGAGTAGTTAGAAATGAAAATACGGGGAGGAGTTAGAGAGAGGAAATAATGTAACTTCTCAGGCAAGAGGGGAGTATAAAGCGCGTTTTCACTTCTAAATATTGTATAGTTCGTCCGTATACCCAAGCTCCTCGGGTAAACAAACCAGAACGGAAGGGGGCCTATTCGGTTCAAATTAAATGAAATGTGAATTTGATTTTAAGAAATTATATGAGAAAGTGGTATGTCTTTTCGAAAGATGGATGTATCGCAATTCATAATTATAAGCATATTATTACTGTTCTTTTGTATAAACAATTCGGTGTCAATAATATCTTGGAATTTTAATGTTTTGAAAAAGATACCTAGTTTTTCAAAACCCCAAGAGACTACAAGTCAATATATTGTTTAGAAAGTAAGAGATGATTGTTCCGACTAGGTTTGGGGCCTCCCAGACTTGAACCAGGGACCTTCTACATTCGCGCCTTTATCAGGAGATTTAAATAAATACTTGGGAAGTGGGTTTTGCTGGTGCGGTTGAGTCCAGTGATCTGGGGTAAAAAAGCACATCGAAGTTCCAAATTTCCCCTACTCCAGATGATTACTTGATATACCAAAAAAATGTACTCACAAAATATGCTAAACAATCGTTGTGGGCTTATTCAGGGGAGCTTAGAACCTTAACTCAATGGGACTGAACTGAAACAAACCCCCTCTGCCAATGTTCCTATTTAAATCAACTTCAGTACTAATTTTATGCTGACTAACTATTATATAAATTTATTTTTTTGTAAATTTTTATTAATGATTTGTACCTAAATTATTTTAAATACATGGATATATAATAGAAGAAAAGAAAATTGGATTATTTTACTTATTTTCTGATATTACTAAAACTGAGAGACGGACATACTTATTAAGGCCTCTATAGGCTTTTTTGATTTCATATTTAAGGAGAGCAAGGAGAGATTTAAACCCTCCCCTTGCCATCATAAATTTCTAGCTTCGCTACTGCGTGCTATAAAATATGGTTATTAGTAAATAAATATTATTTGAGATGGGAGAAACGATACTAATTTTGTCGAGAAATATGACAATATACTTTCCTATAAACAACCCTTCGACTATTATAGAAAAGTAAATAATATTATAATAACCAGACTAAAAATTGAAATTTTTTGTAAGTGTACTTTTTGGTGAATCTAGTGACGTTATGACTCCCGGAACCAGGGATCTCCAGCCTATCCGAAGCATTGATGTGCCTGCTTTGCATCAAACCTCGGGAAATCGATGATCCTGGTCTTATGGTCATTTGAACCACCAGTAAAAATATACTCATAAAATATGTTAAATAAATTCTGAAGTTTTGAGGCTTATATTGAATACTAATATCAAATTCAAATGAATAAGTCTTGAAAACTATTTAAATAAAAAGTTATAATTTAGTTAACCTAATTTCGAAGATTTTATTTACTTATTCCATCCAATGAAAGTAAAAACAAGATGCGAAGAGATAGAGAGCATAAAATTTTGCATATTTTATTATATAAAAGAAGAATGTTTAGGTAAATACTTAAAAAAAAAAAAAAAAAAAAAGGAAGAACATTGTTAAATGAAATTATGGCATTTTCTAGCAAAATATGACGCCACTCTCAGAGCACTTGCTGAATAGTAGATGCGTAGATGAATAAATAAAGAATCACCTCCAATAAACGGTGTTTTATCAGCAAGAGAGTACTTTGTTAAGTCAAAATATCTTTAGAGTTTTTGCTCGGTGTAAGAGTCAAAAAAAAAAAAACTTGCGAAACTTTCTTCTACATGTAAAATATTTTAGCTTATTTAATAAGAATTTTAACAACAACAAATTAGTGAGTTGAATTTTGATTAAATTTTATTTTTAACCTTTTAAGAGTTTGAAAAAGTTTTATAAGAAAATTTGAGACCTTGAACCATCCTTCTTTACTACTAAAATACTTAGTTTAATGGATTTTGAAAATCAATTATTATACAAAATTAAGTATACTTTAGTCAAATATTTCCTTATCTTTTTGATAATAATTCATCGCGTCCCCCATGGAATCCAAAATATAAATTTTTTATATTGTACATATTAAATGAAAGTATTTAGTGTCTTTTTTAAGTTTTAATTTTAATAAATGAAATATATTTTTGTTTACGTTAGGTCTTTTTGGGGAAAGTAGACTTAATAAATATCAAGTGTTAATAAAAGTAATTGCTATTGTATATTCAATAATAGTTTCAATATTAATGTTTATTTTACTTAGACCAAAGTCCTTAAAAGCCTGAATAAACAAAATAAAATAATCCAAATAAAAGTGCTTCCAGCTCTATATATTTTATAACCACAGTCGGCGTTTCGGGTGCTCTACGCCACCCTTCTTCAGAACAAAAGCCGTTAAAATAAGCTAGTGCCTCCTGGAATGCAAATTTACAATTTATAGATAGCGCGGACTGTATATCCCAGAGATGGGGAACATACGAGCTTCTAAGATCCTCTGCACCTTATTTATACTATAGACGGTTTTTTATATATATATATTTTTTTTTATTTAATTTGAGAAACATTTTTATTCAGTAGTATAAATATTTTATAGGAATGAAATTTTATTTTATACTACAAACAAAAATTAAATGAAACTAGAAATTTTTTTTTAAAATTGAGAAAAATTTTCAACGAAGAAGTAGGTCATAAAGAGGAGTTAGAGAGTTTTTGTTGGATTTTATAGTCAGTTTTGATCAACATTTTTAATATAAAAATTTTAATTGAAAAAATTTAATCTATTTTACAATCTAAACGGAAAATATGGAATGACATTTTTTTTAGACTATTTATAGAAAAAAATATGGATACGTCGTAAAAAGTGGTTTGAATATTAAATTTTTTTCAATATTCCAACATACATATTTATCAATTTTTATTTCAATAATAATTTGAAAATTTATTATCTTTATATTTTTTAAATTTTGCATTAATATAAAATGTAGGTGGTGAGAATATTGTACATTGTTGTTTTAGTTCGTAAGTTACGGTTTGAAGGGCGGTGCGGCTTTTCCACTATTTCTAAAAATGAATCTGGGCTTGCATTTATAAAAGGGTTCCCACATCTTATACACCCCAAGAACCAGGCAGCGAACATTATAAAATATAATTTGACCTTAAACTAAATTATTAAATGAAATTTATTTTATTTATTTTTTATTTAATGATTTTTTTTCTTTTTGTCACATATCTTTTAATTAATAAGTTTATAAATGTAAGAGTTTTATTTTATTGAAGTAATTGAAATTGTATATACAGACCCTCATCTACTTACGAACATATTCCGTTACGGACGGCCGTTTGCAACTTGAAATGTTCGTAAGTCGTATCATTTTAAGAGTGTGATACTGTTATTCAAATCTGCATGAATAGGTAAGTATGTATACTCCGCTCTATTAAAGTTAATAAATACATAAAACAAAAATAAATTATATATAATTATTTTATTATTATTTATTTATTATTCTCTTATAATTAAATTCAAACATGGATGGTGGGAGCGCGTACGATTCTGCGCGTGAGCAGAAAGAAGTAAGTAGCGGCCAGATACAATTTAGATTCATGTTTGTTCGTATGTCGGAAAGTTCGAAAGTAGAGAACATATATATATTGTATTTTATTTTAAACTTAATAAAGGCATTATGTTCGCGGCTCTGAGGGCCACTGGTAAGGAAAGTCTCCTCCAAGACCAAAACGCTCCCACCAGGTCACTTCAGGGCTATCACAACAACTTTCTTGCCTCTAAAAGAGAGAAAAGCCAAAAACTATAGCACTTTCTTCTGCCTCTTTATCTATTTGAGATTCTAAGGGCGGACTCACTATAGTAAAAAATTTCATGAAATATCTTCAGTCTTTTAAAATAATTTCAGCATCTTTTCAAAACGTTTTCATTCTAATGTCTAATTTTTTTTTATACGAACATTTATAAAATAAATGAAATTTAATTTAGGGATTAACATAGAAAACCATAATTATATAAATTTTCTAAAAAAAAAATTTATTTTGGCTACTTTATAAATATTTCAATAATCATTTAACTACCAATTAGAAAAATTCATAATAACATCATCTAGTTTAAACAATAGAAGTTATTAATTAATTTGGGACCTGTTTTTGGATAATTAATAAAAATTAGTGAACATGCCTAAAGGCACACATACGTTTCATCAATTTTAGTTATAAATATAATTATTATTTAATTGTTTGCAAGTGTATAATAACTGGGCTTTATTTATTGCCCTTCGGCGATTCTCTCTCTATCTCTCTGGTGTTCAATGAATAAGACACATCGATTTTGAAAATCTAACTTTGTTTGAAAATCTATCGAAAACGATTTTCCGCTAGGAAAAGGCAAAGAGAGAGAGAGAAAGAGAAGCGAAGCCCTTTTGCCTGAAGCTTGCAGGAGAGTTAATTAGATCAAAGCTGCCCCGGAGTGAAGACTACACAACTACGACTGGCCCTTCTCTACATTCGTCTGAAAAGAGAAACTTTAATCCATGCTCTGACTTAAAATTCGACTGCTACTTTCCTCTCTCTTTATTTTTATATAAACCTTCAATGAATCTAGAGATGAGTTATTTTTTGGAACAGCACAAGAGACTCTATATAATAAGAAAATTGGATTTAGTATTTTTGGTGACATCAGAAGCATTACAAATTTCTTTAATTAAAAATGAACGATTTATTTTGATAAGGTATTTCTCTTCCTCGGTTTTCATCCTTCCAACAAGCGAAGTGCGAACTTAATATTCGTTTTCTATGACAATGAATATATTGTATTTATTAACTAGGAGAAATTCATGGTTCTCAAAATTTCTGATAAGACTTCAAAATAAGTTGACACATAAATGAATTTACTTGAGCAAGAAGATCCGAATCAAACCGAAAATGCCCGAAATGACTCGAACTCTATAAAATACTAGTAAAAATATTGAGGATGGCTGAAATGACACTAAAACTAATATTTTTAATTGCATCCAACAACAGTCGGGTCATTTTGAGAATTTTCGGTTTGTTTCCGATCTTCTTGCTCAAGTAAATTCATGCATATATCAACAAAAAAAAAAATTTGTAAAATTTATTTGTAATCCTACGGTTTATAAGAACATTTGAACTTTTATTTACATGTACGTATATTAACTTATTAATATTCAAAATATCGCGTTAAGTGTCGTGTTTCTCAGAGCCACCCGAGGTTTTCCAGCGTTTGGTCTTGCTTAACACGAACTTGGGGGGTCTTCTTCTCCTCGAAAATTGGATATTAAATTAATACTTTTTTTTATTTCTTAAAACCGACTGTTTTTTATTCCCCCTTTGCTTTGAAATAAATAAGCATCCTTATAATTATATCCAAATAATTTTTTTTATTGTTTTATAAATCTCAGTTCATTGTAAGGTTCATCTCTTTATGAAATACTATCACGTGGTGAGTTATCCCAAAATCCAAATAAAAATTGCCACAAATGGATCAAAATTATCAATGGAATGGAGATTTTAATGTTCTTCCCAATATCAAACAAATATAATATGATATCTGAATAAATATGTTTAATTCGAATTGTCCATTGAATTGTATATTGAATATATCTATAGCTAGGTGGTGTAAAGCAAATTTTCTAAAAAAAAAAAAGGCTTATGTTAAAATATAATTTATTTTTGGATTCAACGCAAAACAATTGAATATCTGTTCATAAAAGGTTTGAATTTTCACAATACCTTGTTTAAATAATATATATATATATGTCTACCAATAAATAGAACTTTTTTAGTCATTTCTAAAAGAATAAACAATAAATAGTGGGTTAGTGAGAATAAAAAAGAAAGGCCTCAATTTATTGACTTTGTTTTCTAAAAAATAATAATTTCCATTTCAAAATGAAATTTTCTTAATTAAAAATTCTTTTTGAACGTTGATTAATAAAAAATTTTTACTATAAATGATAATATTAAAATTTCTCATTCGTTGAGACCATTTAGATATTATAAACTTATTAGAGACGTTAACCATTATGCATTATTATGGTTTAATTCAACCACAATCACAAGCTCAAAATCGATACTCTCTCAGTCAGAGATAGAATAAGAGCTCAAGATGACTATTAGAGAAAATGCACATGAATAAGGGCAAAATTAGCATATAGGGAGCCAGAGAAGAAAAGCCTTCTTAGCTCGAGTAACTCGTCGTTGTCCGTTCATCAAGTCATAGCCCCTGTGAGAATCGTTTTCATTTAAAAACTTATAATTTTTTTTAATGTTATTTATAAAATTTTTAATTTTAGTCAAAAATACTTTATTTTATGGTCTTAATGAAATTTGCTAGCTTAGCAGTATATATATATTCCTATCAAGAAAACTTTAAAAAAATTTTTTAAGAATAAAAATAAAATCCACCCGTCTTTTAAAATTTTCATATTATCTGCAAGATGGGTTATAAAAATTTCTTAAAGAGCAGCAAGTATTTAAGGGCTTTTCTATTAAAATCCAGACTTTAACAAGATAAGATTTTATTATATAATTTTATAAATTATATAGTTAAAAAAGAAATTGATTAAAAAAATATTTTTTAAGATAAGAGAGGAGAGTCCTCATAACAATGTTTATGATAATTCCTGAACAGAAATTTCTCCAAACGAATTTAAAAAAAAATCAGAAAATTGAATTTGTAATAGTTTACTATTCTCTCTTTGATAAAATAAAAAAAAAAAATATTTTCAATAAATTAAAAAACAAATAGTAGAGAATTTCATCCCAGAAGAATCATCAAAAGAGAAAGAGAGAAAGATGATAAAAATGCGAAAAGAAGACTCAAATCTGAACAACCAACAGTGCTGAATATAAAAAGTAGGCCGACGTGAAAACTCTCTCTCTCTTTTTCTCTTATGGAATTTTCAAGAAGGAGCAACCTTGCAAAATCACAAAACGCAGAGTGAGCCTATTGCGAAATTGTTTTCTTGAGGTCCGAGAGAAATAAGAGGCCCCCTGTGTCTAATAACTAGAATCCTAGTTAACGACCTACTTCTCGAAAGGGCAGAGCTTTAATAGGGCTAGTTTTTTTATATAATAGTCACATTAAAAAAAAAATTAAAAATTAACAATTCTATAAAAGCTCACTAAAGAGTGTTATTATTTTATTAAAAAAATTATTTAATATTATATTATATAATATTTTTGTTGCATTTATAATATTTCTTATTTTTTATTATTTCAAATATTTAATTAATTGTATTATTCTACCCATTTAATTCAGTCGTCCTTAATTTATTCCCCTGTGATATTTGCAATTATATGATATATATATAGGGATATATAAAAGATTGAAACGGTTTCATGAATTTATTGTAGCTATATTATTTGATACTTTACAGTGATATGGAAAAAATCTTAAGGTTTTGTTTTCTTGCAGCCAGTTTTGGAATTCTTAAACCGAAGATGGAGAAACCGATGAACTGGTCGTGGTGTGGGTAATGATCAGCAATTCGTCATGGCCTCCATGCTCTCCCGATCTACACCCAGACTATTTTTTTGGGTGGGGTTATGTAAAAGTTCAGCGTTAGTGCCTCCTTTACCAACAAACCTTCCAGAACTATAAACTCGAAAAGATTGATAGGTGTATGTTGCATCGAGTGTGGGATTATAGATTAGATATCTGTAGAATCAATTAGGCATACAAGGAGCGTTTGTAATATATAAAAAAAACCTTATAAGTTTTTCTTTATGATTTATGACAATATGTCAACTAATATAGCTACAAAAAATAAATGCGTGAAACCGTTTCAATCATTTATAATAACCTTTATAATATTTAGTCCTTGAACTATTTGATAGTCACTTACGCCAGTGGATGTACAGAGGGCATTTAAAAAAAAAATGAGTGCACAAGTTTAATGTAGGGGTCGACCTGTCCCTTGGTGCAGAGCTAGAGACTCGCATCACGTACCAAAGGTCAGAGGTTCGTTTCCCGTCCAAAGCGACAAAAATGTATTTAAATTATTTTGGCTATCAAATTATTTAAATAAATAAAATAAATTTAAATAATTATGAATGGTTTAACATGCCGGAAAAAAAATGAAAAGACAGCATGACAAAATAAAATAATAAAAATTAACATACATGACTATTTTTAATTTGTCTTTTCGGCTTCTGATGCCATTTAGACACTGCGTCCTTATTTATTTATATTAATTGGTCTAAATGAAATATGAAAAAAAAAAATTAGAATGAATGACAAATTAATTGATTTGATTTATTTAAAATTAGAATATCCGATCAGCGCGGATTCACAAAACATCAAATTGATAAATTTTAATTCGTCATTTATTTATTTATTCATATTTTAATTAGTTATATTGATATTTATACGTGAATGTGTGTTATTTTAAGTCTTTTAAATAAACCTCCATCCTTATTTGTGTTGGCCTGACATCAAAGACACTAACATTTATTAAAAATTTAATCTAAAAACAAATTTAGTCACAAGTAATTCTTTTGTGGTCCCAATTCAGAGTTATAATAAATCATTTTGGCTCCAATTAATTTAAATTAACGTCCAAGTATCCGCAAATGCCGGAAAGAAAAAAACCTTTTGTTCTTAAAATATTATATTGAGGAGAGGTCACCCATCCAAATTGGGGACATTCTTATCTCCCATGTCTTAATCATAAACATTCCTCTGAAATGCGAAGACATTCTCCTGGCTATGCCTGATTGATACATTTAATATAATTGTTATTTTCATAACAAAAGTTCAAATGACTTTTTGGCTGATAAAAACTTTCCTTAACTGAGGTTTCTTAATATCGCAAACAACAATCTCCATTGAGAGAGTCAGAGAGGAAAAGATCTAAACTTTTGAAGAATGTATTCATATGTCAAAAGATAAAAAAAATAATATGAATTTCATAATAATTTTATAAAATACAGTAATGCGGAATCAGAGACATTGTTGAAATTTTTGATCGGAAAAAAAATCTGTTAAAATTATTTTTTTTTAGTAGAAAAATTAAAAAAAAAAAAGTAAATAAAAATTTATTTGTTACACTAACAAACTATAGAAAGATATTGTTGAAAGTTTTGTACAACCGAAATTTTTATTAAGGCGACACAAATTATTTTCGGATATTTTTGATTCGTCTCTAGAGCCCTAATAAAATACATCTTTTTACATTTATTAAAATACTTTAAAATCTTTGAAAAATAATTAAAAAATTATTTCACAAAACAACAGCAGTTGCTTCCACCCACTCAATTAAAATAAATTTTCTTGGGAGTGGTAACTACCCCGGAGTTTTTTGAGGTTATTTTACAATTACGTATTTAAATCAAAGGGAGGTTAAATCAACAAATTGCATGTGCCTTTTATTTTTTAATTAATGCTCTCTGTCTGTTCTCATCATAAATGAGTAAAAATTGTGACGTTATGGATTCAATATGGATATATAAATAAAATAAACAAAAACAATAGCAAAAAGTCAATTTAAGTATAAAATATGTGAGTATAAATTGAGATGTGTGAGAGCAAAATTTTAGCCTCCTCTTTATTTGCAAAAAAAATTTGGCGAGACTAACAGCACATCACAGCAGCATGCTTGAGTAAGAGAAAGTAATATGATATGATGTCATAACAGATTTTTTGTTTTAACCTATTTTTCTATTCCGATATCAACTCCGAAGAGGTAAAATAGTGATACCACCAATTTTTCTATTTTCTTTTTAACCCGAAGCTAAATTAATTAATTGGCAATTAAATCTTCTTGTTTATTTTATTTTTTAAAGGCTTTTTAGGCTTCTGAGGCCATTTAAACTCGGTTTATATTTATTTAAATCACTTGCTGGCCAATATAATTTAAATAAATTTTATAGCTCAGGACGGGAAATGAACTATTGACCCTTGGAACATAAAGCAAGATCTCTGCTCCAAGCTTAGAGGACATCCTGTTTATGATCAAACATAGGATTGAAAAATATTTATATTTTGTTAGGATGTCATTTTGTTTTGCATAAAATCTCAAATTGAAAGTCTCACTCAATTTTGAGCTGGAAAATAATTAATCTCTGAAAGCTTATCTAATTAATTAGTAAACATCGTTAGAGAAGTTTATGAGAAAATCACAAAAAACGTACAAGAATAAAGTGGAGCCTAAACCATTTTGGAATGGTTATGGGTTAATACAGTTCTAAGATCAACTAAAAATAATTAATATAAGAATTTTAATCGAAATCGTTAGATGAAATAAAAAAAGACATAGGTAAAGTATTCTTTGACCTTCGTTTGTTGAAAACCTTCGTGTCATATGCCACCTGGGTCAAATATCAAATTTTCCCTCGAACGTTTTTTGTTTCCCTCTACTATATATAAGTAAGAGAAAGTAAAAATAATTTTTTAGAAAATGGAAACGAATATAAAAATGATAAATTTTGATTTGCCCTTTGAGAATTTGTTGGTGATATTGGATTCTAAATTTAGCAAAGCCCTAGGAAAAGGTAGGCTTGGGGAAATTCCCAGTAGCAATCTCATCAAGAAAAAAAAAATTTTTTTTAATATTAAAATTCTATGAAGATTTTTTGATTCTAAAGATAGAAATTAATTATAATTAAAATCATCCATTGAATTAGTGGATAGGCTATTGTAGGCCTATAATTATATTATTTCTGATTACGAATTGGCATCATATCCAAAATATTATATAAAATAAATCGATACTAATTAATATATATGACTCATTAATTTATAGCGAGTCATATTATGAAAAATAAACATTGGTCGCGTGTAGAATATCTGCAC